>JAGFMF010011493.1:3490917-3506813 GCA_019455555.1 Galemys pyrenaicus
CCCCAGCCGTAGCACCCTCAGACCGACCTTCAAAGCTCAGATCGCAGCCCTCCGGGGCCGCTCCACGAACCGCGGTCCCTCCGGCGCGAAAAATCCCAAATTGGCGCGCTCCCTGAGCCGGGCACGCCAGAATCCCGGGCCGGGCTGCACCGTCCTAGCCAAACCTCGCTTCGACTGTCCACGCCTGCCCCTAGGCAAGCAGCTCCTGGCCTTGGCGTTTTCTGACCAGCCTTCAAAGCTCAGATCTCAGCCTGCTATGATGGCCTCACCGCCCGCAGTTCCCCTGGCGTGAGAAATTCCAAAAATCTATTCTAGAATTTAAATTCCATATCTGACATTAAGAATTTATTGATGAGCTTAACAGTAGACTAGAAACAGCATTAGAAAGTACAAGTGATATGAAAGACAGATCAATAGAAATTATCTGAATTCAAGTAGAAAAAGATAAAAGAATGGATAAAAATTGAACAGATCATGACACTCTAATACATGGGTCACTATTATCTCAGAAGGGGAGGAGATAGAAAATGAGCACAATCAATATTTGAAAATTAATGGCTGGGAATTTTCCAACATTTTTGATGAACATCAACCCGTATAGTTAAGAAACTAAATTAAGACAAATCATGAAAAACACAAAGACAAATGTAGCTAGGCACATGAAGTCATACAGATAAACGTGAACGAGATAGCTCTAGATCACCACACTAAATGAAAAAGAAGTCAGAGAAATGACAATGGCATGGCTGTGAGTCTCACTGGTGAGGAGCAAGTTCTCGGTCTTTTGATTGGCCTCTATGGGTGAAAAAGCTGAGCTTGGTGACATGAGTCACACTCGGCACACAGGCATTCTTGAACGTATCATCAGCACACATTTTCTGTAAGATCCTAAATCCTGCTATTCCGTCAAAAGCATACAAGGTAATAATGAAGGACAAATTTGGAGAATAGATAATAAAACCAGGCTGGAGCTTGTGGTGGGCACCACAGTACGTTGTGGAATAGAGACAGGTACCCCATAAACTGTCCTCCAGTCAAGTGTTCCTATATTAAAGAGAGAAAAAAAGATTTGAACCTATTAAATCCTTCTCACTGGAAAAAAATACAAGGAAATTCTACACTTTTAAATTTTAAGAATCAGGTAAAGTAAGTATTAAATTCCCAATACACAGTGATCACTTTCATATTTTAATGAAATTCAGAAGCACACTTGCCCACATTACCACTAAAATAAGTAAATATCCTGCAATTAAGGTAAGGCATGGCAAGTGACTAGGTAAGTCTGAAAGAGTCCCTCTCCTGAAGGTGGAAAAATGACTGTCATACAGCCTACATGCCTCTGAAATCTGCCCAAGACGCAGTATTTGGAACAAAGGTCACACGTAGGCTGCTAAATGCCACCATCACAGTCATCTTTGCAATTTCGTTTAAAAATGTATTTTCAGTAAAGTACCAACTATGGCATCATAGTTATTACCAATTTAAAAGCAAGCACGGTGGGAAGTGGCCCATTTAACTAATTATAGCCCATGTGCTGTGTAGCCTAAACAATGCATGCTTCACAATTATTCCAGAAAACCACTACATTTAATGGAAAGGTTTCCATTGCTCCATTTCTTGTGCTTTGGTTCTTAACTTAGAGCTGCAAGTTGCAGTAAAAGAATGCCAAGGATCAGGAAGCCAAAGATCCCAAAACCTCTTCCTTAATAAGATATGAACAAGCCAGCAATAAAGATGCAGTGGGCCTGGGTGATTAGGAGACTGAACAAGGTTGGTGGTTCAGAGAAGAGTCCTCACCACTGACAGCAGGCAGTATAAACCACTGATACATTCAAAGAGACTTAAATGGAATTCAACTTCCACCTCTTGTTTCCAAGTATTCTTGAGTAAGATACTGCCAAAGCCTGACTTTCAATGTCTTCACCAACAGAATGACACCAAACTTGCTGAAATGCAAGGTTCCCTAACAATTAAATGTGACAAAGGAAAACACCTGACTCAGAGCAGGAAGTTCTAAGTAGGAATCATGAATGATATTTTCATGTAAAAATGAAAGGAAAGTTTGTATTTGGAAGTGACTGACACTAGGTTGAGAACAAAAGCAATTCATCAGAAGTTCTAATTGATTCACAACCAGTGTGTATTCTGACATGAAGAGCAACCCACATGAGCTGCCCTCAGAAACTTGGGTCCTTGGTAGTGCGGGGGTCCCACAAAGTGAGGCAAATTCTCAAACTGTTTCTGAATCCCCAATCATGTGAATGTGTAGCAGCCCCCTGGAACCCATGCAGTGGAAAAACAGGGCATCTCATGTATCACACCCTACTAGGTACTGAATTACTTACTTGTGCATTTAATAGGTAAATCCAAGAGCTATGAATTTGTCAGGGTTTTTGATGAGACAGGAAATTTGTTGCCACTCTGTGGCAGAAACGCCATCAGGGACACAGTAGTCGTGAAGCAGGCTTGCAAGGCAAGACTCTGCTACTTGAGCAGAAGATTTTGTGCCATTTACTGAAAGCATACAGGCTAGTAAAAGTTGGTCATGTAGGCCTCCCTGGTGGCGCAAGGGGCTGAACGCTGCACTGTGGGGCTTCCACAGCCACTGCAGCACAAGTTCAATCCCCAGCCAAGCGGTGACACACATGGCACAGCAGATCTCTCCTGCCTCACCCGCTGCTGCCCTCAGCAGTGTATTTCAGTATATCTGCCTGTTCTGCTCCCCGCTCTGACTATGGTGAATCCTCTAACTGCCCCCAACCTCTGGCCTATACCCCAGCTATTGTATGCAAAAATAAATAAAATGTTTTTTAAAAGAAATTCTGTTTAAAAAAAGATCTGATCATGCAACAGTGGTATGAGGAATAAGGTTTATAGGGTGGGATAGGAATGAGGACACAGTTTTACAAGGAACAGAGAAGGGGGCATCGTGACCAATCCTGAAGAGACATTTGTGTCAGCAGAGTATCTGATGTTATCACAGGCAGAGTTATCCTGAGACCACCATGGAGAGAGTCACGTAATCAGGTCAACAGCGGCCTAGGTGTTCCCAGGACTCATAATGCAGGTTATGTCTCCATAGGTAGTCAAGGAATGCTCTGCTGTGATTTGCACATAGCAAATTGGTCACAGTTGCCCATGACTGGCCAGCTCGTAGGAACCCACAGGTTTTCTCTTCATGTTAAGAGCATGTGTGCCTGACAGTAGACACAGTCACGTGACATAATTCTACTTATGGCAGATACATTAAGATGAATCAGTCTCAGGCTGTCTGAGTAACAGACACGTATCTATGTGCAAACTGCAACTCAGGAAAGCCACATCAAAAATTTTGCAGCTGAAAAATATCACAAATGTATTTTTGTTAAAGATAAAATATTTTGTTGCTGAGAGGACAGTTTACAAAATCCAAGTAGTTTCTGCCCCTGCTCTGTTTAATATCTACAAATGTCTTTTGCTTATCTGATTGTCCTTATCAGCTATTTTATAAAGCCTGGTTTTACAGTGCTATGGAAAGAAAGTAATTTTTTTAAGGAACTCTTTGCAAACCAACCCAGATCAAACAACAGAATAAGGCATTTTAGTGGACAGCTAATGAGCAGCCTGTGTGCATGCTTCCAATCCTTGGTGGACTTCTCTCCTTCTTCTTGTTTAACCCTTTTCTGAATTCACTTCATCTTTCTCTCTCCCTGGCTCACACAGTTCTCTCCCATCTTCACCTCATGGCCACACAGTAAGTAGTTACAGTCTCCAGTGCACCCACGGGTGGCGCTATAAACATACATCACTGATGATTCTGCTTAGGTATACTTTCCAACAAGTGCAAGAAATGCCTTAATTAGTACCTAACCCAGATTTCCTTTAAAGAGAACAAGACTCTTAACTCTGACGGCACAATTCTCGGGTTCTTGGGTTCAAAATTTGGGTCTTGGGTTCAAAATCTGAGCCACTAGAGAAATCACATCATTTATGTAAAGTTCCTACAGAACATTCTTTAGGAGATATTTTTCTGAAAGAAAAATCCAAAGCCTTTGAGATATAAAACCCTAACCCATTTCTTTGGGTGAAAATGCTCAAAGGAGTTGAAAGACTTGATAATTTTTTTAAAATTTATATATATTTGACATCAATTGTAATCCCCATGTATTCTCCATCACCATATCACCAGTGTACCATCACCTCAGTCCCCTGTGCTCCCATCTGTCCTCAACTGTACCCCCCCTCCCCACCAAGTGTCCCCAATTTGTCCTTGTCTTTTCATTTTTGGTTTCTGTGTCTTTATTGTTATTGTTATTATTATTATTATTGTTCTCATTCCTTTCCTTGATCCTTATTTGGTTCCCTTATAATCCTCCTAGGGGAGGAACCATCTGGTATTTTCCTTTTGCCTTCTGACTTGCTTCACTGAGAAATAGAAGAAGATACAAAGAAATGGAAAAACATCCCCTTCTCATGGACTGGAAGAATTAACGTCATCAAAATGGCCATCCTACCAAAAGCAATCTACAGATCCAAAGCTATTCCAATAAAAATTTCAATGTCATTCTTCAAAGAAATAGAAAAAAAATTGATGAAATTCATATGGAGACACAAAAAACCTCAAACAGCCAAAGCTCTCCTAACTGAAAAAAAGGGAAGTGGAGGGATCACACTTCCAGACTTCAAAGTTTACTACAAAGACTGAATAACTTTTTAAAGGATGAAATTAGGTTGATTTACAGAGATAAACCTTCAGCGTTATGTGTGCATAAGAGTCACCTCACCTGACACCCAAATTTTGGTGCCATTCCCACTATCAAGCTGATACCCTCTACCCCTCCCTCTCACTTCTTTCTCTTCCCCTTCTGGGTACCACCATATTTTTTTCACAGTCCAAGTTATTTTTGTTGTGACTTGTTAGTTCAGTTGCTTGATAATTTATACTCCACACAAGAGAAACCATTTGATAACTTTCTTTCACTTTCTGACATACTTTGCAGAGAATACTCATCTCAAGTGCTATCCATGCTGTTGCAAAATACAAGATTTCATCTTTTAATAGCTGAGTAGTACTCCACTGCATATATACATGACAACTCCTTTATCTACACATCCATCAATGGGCACTTTGCTTATTTCCATGTCTTAGTTATTGTAAAACATAGTACAATATACATAAATCTTTTCAAAACTAGTGTTTTCATATTCTTAGAATAAAAAACTAGAAAAGGATTTCTGGGTTATATGGTCTTTCTATTTTTAGAGATTTAAGGAATCTCTACACCATTTTTCATGCTACACCAATTATATTTCCATCAACAGAGAACTTTTCCATCAACAGGTTCTTTTTCACTGCACACTTGTTAATATAATTTATTTCCAATCTTTTTAATATGGGACATTCATAAAGGTATGAGGCAGTATCTCATTGTGGTTCTGACTTTCACTTGCCTATTAATAAATGAAGTTGAACATTTCTCCATGTGCCCATTAGCCAACTTTGGAGAAGAGTTGATTCAAATCTTCTGCTCATTTTTTTTTGATTGGTTTCATTTTATTGTGATGAAGTGTAGAAGTTCTTTTTATATTTTGGATATGAGGCACTTGTTGGATGTCTGATGAGCAATTATCTTCTCTCAGTCAGATTTTCTTTTTATTTTTTGTGGTAGATTTTTTTCAGTGTACAACAAAAGCTTTTTAGTAGAGTGTTTCCCTTATAATTGGAGTTAGGTAGTTAGGTCTTCAAAGATTTGAGGTTGATGTCCAGGACTGTATTTCCTATGTTTTCTCATCTTTACTTTATGGTTCCGGGTCTTATGTCCAAGTCTTCAGTATGATATTAAATAACAATCTAGTATATTTTTGCATATGGCTGTTAAAAAAGCAGTGAATTTTCTGAGCTCCTAACAATGTCCACAGTAAGTCCAAGGGTGTCTCAGTGGGACTCTAAAAGGCTCTGACTTCAGACCTTTACCATGAAACTTTGGAGACAGACAAGAGATGACTGTTAATTACAGGAGTGATACTGTAGTGACTACAAGATACAGTATCTGCCTAGTGAGATGCTCATTTTGGAGACCCAGCTTTGCAACTACAGTAGTCATGACTCAGGCCCATCCCCTATTTCAAACAGAGGAAATAATGAGTCAATCAGAGGACCCTAAAATTTGGCCATAATAGCAGGTCTAGAGCTTAGCTCTTGACCTCATCAGTCTTCTAAGAGTCTTTCTGTTTGAGGAGCAGAGAAGACCATTATCATGTGGGTCACTCTTCTTGGATGATGGGAGGAGGGAACTAATGGCAACATTTCCAAACCTCAATGAAGATCTGGGGTTTGGGGGAGCAGGAGAAACACTAACAATCAGACCCTGGATTTAGCCATGCTTGTCACCACATCTACATGTCCTTCATTTCAGTAAACCAACAGAACTCCCAACACTCACTTTTTTAAAGACATATACTAGGTTAGCCCTGGTTTACTGTTACTTGTAACAGAAGAACCTTGACATTTTTAAGGAGTTCCTTCAACTTCTGACACTCCATCTAAAGGACAATGTCAAGTAGAACCCCTGAGTAATTTATAGCTAAAACCATAAAACTGGACCAAGAACAACTTGACAGTATGGCTGGCACTAAAAGCCTTCATGCTTCAACCATGTAAGTTGGAGACAATGGGTCTCTTTCTTAGTTCCTAGCAGCTGACACCGACCCTTCTCAAGCACATTATAGTGCTTCAGACTTACATGCCTCTGTGTTCCTCTCCTGTCCATGAGCTAGACTTTCACTGAGGGTTACTGCCAGACCCAAATTTCTATCAGTATACATTCATTCACTCCTATGCTGTCTTCAGAAGTGTTTGAGGAAAAGAAGGCACAGCCTTGAAGCTGGTGTGTATGTGGAGAGTTCCTCCCAGCACAGGCAGGAGGGGCACGCCTCTCTGCTCAGGCAGCCAGTCTTCAGGCAGCCAGCTTCTTTCATCCCCTCTCTCTCAATGCTGCTGCAATCTCTCAAATTAATCTAAAGACTGCTTTCACCTATCTTCAGTCACTCTCTGTGGGTATTTTATTGCTCATGAAATAGCATATTGTTCATAGCAGACACATCCTCATAATAAAAATGTGAGGAACGCAACTTGAAGATAATATAATCCCCGCACCAAGCTTACCTCAGGGCTGCAACCACTTACAGGTGACATTAATAAAGCTGTTCTTTTAGCTCCATTTTTCTGTTTCACTTCCACAGCTGCTAATCTTATTTATTCCCTGCTTATCATAACATTTCTAACATTTATCAGAGAAAGATGAAACACTATTTCAAAACTAGGAAATTGTGCACTAATGGTTATTAAGGTTTTAAATCTAACATGAAATAAGGTTTTTTTGCCTTATTTCTACTTCTTGTGCTGTACTCTGACCACCGGTGGTACCATAAATATTTTGAAAGGAAGGAATAACCATGAGTCTAAAAATATTAGTTCCCATGTGTCTTTGTCTTAGGTATGTCTTGGTCTGTTTTTCCCTGGAGCCCACCTGTATTGAGTTTCAACAAATTCAATGACACTCAAAAAAGTTCTATATTGTGAAATTCTACAGATCAGTCAAAACTGAAAAGAAATGACCATGTGTTTTAAGAAGTATTAAATGAAAGTCTCTCAGCCTTTTCTAAGAGGACAGAAAACCCACAGTCTCACTGACAAGGAATTTAAATCTCACAATGCTGGTCACACACAGTACTGGAGCATAATCATTGCTGAACTGCAGACATATTCTCCTAGTCTGAAGAGGCAGCTTCCACTCAACGTGGTGTTCACAATACTAAAGACATTATTTTAGAGATAGGAAGGTCAATTTAAATATTTAGATATTTTTCAAGCTTTAGTTTTAAATCATTGAGTAATTATTCACTTTGCCTAGCATTTAACCAGTGTGTTTTTTCTCACTTGAATTTTATTTTTGGCTTGCAAAAGAGGAAAACAAAAAACATTTCAACCATCTAAGCTTGTGATAGTTACTAGTATTGTTAAAGAGACAGCAGAAACCTGAACTTCAGATACAAACTGATAGAGAACTCAAGGACAGGCTATGGATGATCCCAAATCCAGTACAGCATCAGCTATCTGGGTCAGGAATCAGCCCCTCCTGGCTCTACAATGGTAATGGTATCTGAAAGACCAGTGGTGGACACTTAGGGTAACAAGGGAACCATCTTATCATTTTATTCTTAAATAAATGTAGGTTGGGGAGGTAACTGAAATGGAAACATTAAAATGAGCTTCAACGGAAGGGCACCACTATTCCAGCGCTGAATTGGTTTTTAGATGGAGATGATGAATGATAATTGATGACAGCAGCAAAACATATGTATCTGGACTTTCCCTGCCATACTTAAGAGTTCAAGGCAGCTAAAATGACTCAGTGTGTTCCACAGACAGGCACCACGCAGAAATGCCAGCAGAGCGATGGAAAGCCCCCTAATAGGAGGAAGGTGCCTCAAAAACAACTCATGGAATCTCAGAACAGCGAGAAGTTGTCACAAGGCACTAGGAAGCATGTCAGTGTTCAAAGATCTGTTGTTTCCTGAAGGCAGCACAGAGCACCATCATATAAAGACCTTTATTTGTTCAGGAATCTTGGATGCAAATGATAATAAGTGTGCACAACAAATGAGATGCAACACCATTCTGTGTATCGTAGCAATGACCAATCTAGGGTTTAGGAGCTTTTTCTCCTTTTTTAAAAGATTTATTTACTTATTTATGCATATGAGAACTGGGGTACAGGCCAGAGGTAAGACAATTCTTCAGAGACAGAATGGGGAACAAAACAGGCATATGAAATACACTGCTGAAGGGTGCAGCGGGCTAGGCAAGAGAGGTCAGCTGTGCCATGTGGGTCACCTCCCTGTCCGGGGATTGAACTCGTGCTGCAGTGGCTGCAAATGCTTCATAGTGCGGTGCTTAACTCCTTGCACCACCAGGGAGGCACCAAGTTTAGGGGCTAATTAAGATACCATGCTAATATACCAATGAAAATACACTTCAGAGCCAGACTGTCAGGGGAACTTGCCTCATAGGCTGGCAGTTCAGAAATTACCTTGGGTTTGGGATGGAGAGGCTTAAACCAAGTGAAGTGAACCACCTTCATAAAGCAGTGTGGACCCTTCACGTCTCCAGCTATTTCTGATATTACAGTTACATTTATTTAAGAAGGGTTTATTGTTACTGGAAAATCACAAGCAACCATTATTGTTCAGCATTCCAATAATTTTTTACCCATTATGTATACATTACCACGCTGCAGCCCCACTGTTTGTCATGTATGATTAGTATAATGGTCTCATAACGGGCTGTATTTCTTTGTCACTGTTATAACTGCTATGATTCAATATACTAATATTCCAAGGGAGAAAGTATCACATACAATGAAAGAGTGCATGATTTCTGTTATTCAAATAGTCTATTATTATTAATAGACTTACGGTTAAGGATGCTGTGTTAGTATACAGTATATAGTATATTAGCAATAGAGAAGCACAAACTAACCCAATTCTCCATCCAGCATTGGGCAAGGGAATATTTTGATGACATTTAGTTGACGACAAAGGTTGCATGTATGTTTGTTTCTACAATAAATAACCCTTAATAGCAATTTACATCAAATAAGCAACCTATCAGTATGTCTTTACTTACAACTTTCATTCATTCACTAAATATTTATTTGGTATCCATACAAGGCTAGGTACTGTTCTGTAGGCCCTGGGGATATCAAGTGTACTTGAGAGAGAAAAGTGCCTCTTTCATTAGCTTACATGCTTTTGGCAAAAAAAGAAGGGTGTGAAGAGAGAAGAAGCATAAAATAGTTTTCTTGGAGAATGTAGAAAAATTTTTCATGAACTGATACAGGAAATGAAGTGGAATCACAAGAATGGATTTAGGGTTCTGGCCCTATGGACATTTGTGGAAATAAATTTAAATTTAGACACCTCAGAATGAATGGTTCTGTTTTTCTGAGGCCACCGGATTCAATTTGGCATCATTCAAAAATATGTAAACAGGCAACAATTTGAGAATGGGTAAAAATTACATACCCAGTGAAGTAAGGAATGACAGAGGAAACTTCAAGCAGAAGGAAAAGACAACCCACTTGGAAAGAGGAAAACAAATGTTATTTAAGAGACACTTGTAAACATCTGCTTTACTGAGGGTTCTAATGCAAAATCTCTGAAGTTAATCCACAACCCTACTGATTTTCAATGGTCCTAAAAGTATCTATATGTAGCTCATATGTACAAATATTGAACATATTTTCTTAAGAATTCACTATTCACTTTCAATTTTGGTACATTCATATAAAACTAAGGTCAATTCCATGTATTAGAAAAAACATCTCCTTACCTCACAAAATAACATGATAAGTGAATCCTCTCATCTCCTCGTTCCATCTTGCACATCCCTTACCCTACTCAGTACTATAGGTCCATGATTATGAAATCATGATGCACCTTACAATCTGAGGATCTTGCTAGATGCCAGTTAAATAAGTCAGTCAGAAAATAGCTGTCATTGCTCTTAGGTTCCTTAAATACTTCAATTCTCCAAGAAAGGACTGTGGTAATGTTAAAAGCTTCAGAGAAGGTAGTGTGTGACCTATCTGCAAAATGTTGGTAGTGAAGTATCACCTTCAATGTAAAAGAAACACTCATATGCTGTTTTTAGGAATGTACATTGTATAATCCTTATGGAAAACAGTGTGGAGGTTTCTCAGAATATTAAGAGTAGATCTGCTATACAATTGACTAATTTCATTCTTGCAAATCTACATAAATAGTAGAAAAACACTAATTTGAAGGGATATACACACTCCTGTTTATTTCAGCACTATTTAAAACAGCCAAATTATGGAAACAACCTAAGTGCCCAAGGACACATGAGTGGATTCAGAAGAATGGGGTACTAATGGAATACAGTGAAGTACTAATAGCAATAAAAAAAGATGAACTTTTGCCATTTGTGACAACATGGATGTACTGGAGGAGATCATGCCAAATGAAATAAGAAAGAAAAAGACAAATATCACATGGTTTCACTTACATGTTTCACGTACAGAAACAATACAAAGCGTCAGTCAAGACCAAACCAGTAAGAAACCCTAGAAATCTGTCAATCAGGCTAGAAGTGGGGCTGGGGGAGGATGGGGGGAGGATGGAGAGCAATGTAAAATGAGGGTGTAATGGTCTAAAGTGGAAGACGATGGGTACCTTGGCAGTGGGAGTAGCAGGTGACATTCATCTGAAGATTTCTGATCGTATAACTCTGACTCACATACAGTGCTTAAAACAGTATTACCTCAATAAAATAAACTTGAAAAAGAAAATTATTAAAATTAAGTCAAAAGCCATTAGCCAAATCCTGATATTTCTGAATTTTCTTCCAAATTTCACAGTGTCTCTAAAGGCATAGTTATGAAGTAATACTGGTCAGAGAAAAAGTTGAGAGTAGTACAAAATCCAACAGGGCTCATTCTTTCCTACCTAAACACACAGTAGTATGGCAACGAGGTCAAGAGAGCCATGTGGTCCCCTCCACATTTTAAACTCACCTTGGCATCTTTGTGTAACATGGACTGACTGGGTCTTGAGTGGATACAAAAAGACTAGTTAGGCGATTACTGTTGTGGCCCAGGAGAGAGCCAATGCTGGTTTTGGTTAGGGTGACTGCTACTGATGGAAAGAGATAAAGAGAATACAGATATAGAATTTAGAGTCAAAACAAATATGGACTGAAGTGAAGCTTGAGACTCTCCATCCCAGGTGATACTGAATCTGTCTTCTGCCTTTCTAGAAAATCCTTATCTGTACTAAGCCCTTTAAATGCCACACCCAGTTCTTCCCTGAAGCCAGGATGTGGAATTTTGTATAAATACTTTACTTTGTGCAGGCCTGCCTTCTAGATGATTAATCTGTTCACCAGGACCATGGTGCTGCCTAGCCTAACCCCTGGGCCCCATCGTCACTTCGACTTTGATTTCATCTCATCTGGTTTAACGACTCTGAAACATGACTCTAACCTCTGAGTGTATGGTACACACATTTCTTCTTTTCCTAACAAAAGGCGTTCTTGGAGTTGAGAAAAGACAGTCCCTGTGAATGGAGCCTGATCCCACTGTTTCAACAATCCAAAGCTGTTTCACCAAGGAGGTAAGGACACATACACCCTGGATGAAGTGTATGGAGATGGCAGGAATAAGCCAAAACAAGAAAAAGATCCAGAGCACTCCAGTTCCCTGTTTCCCACATATGAGCCCAGATGACTGCTACAGGCATGCGACTTCCCATGATTCTTCTGCTCACAGATCCTGAGGAGACAGCCTGCACGAGCGGCTTTTAACAAAAGAAAAATATGCATGCATATTAAAACAGATAAAATTTGAAGTCTTCTTTGTCTCTACACGATAGTAAATAAAGGCATTTGGTGTTTGGAAATGCAAATAAAACAAGGCATGTTATACACTTTTTCTAGGAGAAGAAAACTGTTCTTCTTGAGATGCCATCTGCCCCTCAGCATCTTTGCTCACGCTTGCTGCATCTGCAATGAACTTTCACAGCACTTGGTGGTTTGTGCCATGCAGTGTATGTCAAATGGTGACTCTCTACTGTCCCCTCAAGCAGATTGTGAAGGCAGGTTTCAAGTCTTCATCTCTTCCTAGGCTCCACAGCTTCTGGAATGATCTCTTCTACCTCAGGGGCTCAGTAAATATAAGTTGGTGATGAGATAGTAGGTTTCACCTTTTCTGCGTCTTTTTAATAGGTATCCTAACTTTATTTAGTTAATACTTGTGCAGCAGGCAGACTAACGGTTTCTAAACATGTCCCAGATGTCCGTAGGCTAACTCCTGAAAGCTGTGAAAAATGTTTCCTTATATATCAAGTGGAATTTTGCAGGTATGAATAAATTAAGGACCTTGAGATGGGGAGATTATGCTGGATTATGTGGTGAGTCCAAACTCATCACAAGTGTTTAGAGGAGGGAAACTCTGAAGATGTTAACATGAGCTCTGAATATAGAGAAAGGGGCTATGACTCAAGACACATATGCAGCCCCTCAAAGTTGGGAAAGGCTAGGAAACAAATCTCCCCAGAGCTTACAAGAGGAACACAGCCCTGTAAAACTTCTGGCCCAGTGACACTTCTGACCTGGAGAAATAGAATACATTTGTGTTATTTTAAGCCACTAAATTTGTGGTAGTTGTTATAGTAGAAATAGACAAATTTTGAAAATAAGTTAATCTGATGAAATAATTTATTCATTTTCTTTTCATACAAGAATGTCCTTCCCCTGAGTCTAATCCCCTTTCTTATAGCACAAGAAATAACATAGATTTTGGGAAAGGGTGCTGGGGGAATGTATTCACCATCTTGCCTAGTCAGTTTATTCTGGGGTGTTTTTGTTCACTTATTTATCTTTGATAAGATATTCTTCCGAAGATAAAAATAGAGTGCCTATGAAGCAGGATGTGAGAAAAAGAGATGATGTTCAGCATAATTAGCTAAGTATCAGTATTAGTAAGGGCATTTGGAATGTCAAAACTGCAGCTGGTCAGAAACAGTACACGTCTGTTCAGGACAACAGCAGAGAATGTGTGTATGTATCTCCAAAACTAAGAGTCTTTTGCTCCAAAGGGAGGCGGCACATCCATATTGCACATTCTCACCTACAGTCTAGGGAATGAGCGGCTTCTCATTGTCACAGCAGGCAAGGGGTCTCACATTTCTTGAATAAATATAAAGATTTGAATGAAGTGGTGAGTATGGAGAATGGAGAACAATTTTATTAAATTAAGTATTGTTACTTTAAAAGTGAGTTCCTGACTCAAAAGTCCATTGATCCTGGAAACACAGAGAAAATTTACTATCTGTATGTACGTATATACATATTATGCTCCAGAGCGATGTACAGCATTCTCCAGAAACTCAAAGAAATACGTACCCTAAAAATAAAGGTTAGGAACAACAAGTGCTACATCATTGTCTTTTATTTAAAAAGTTTCTACCCAACATAGAAAACCGTGAAATGTTCTATTTCTAGTCTATCTAGCTCATGACTAAGCTGATGCCTCTAGCCAAACAATCACGTCAGGATCTCATCAGATCTCACAGGTCAGGTTGGTAAAAGCAGGGATGTTAGACGAGGATTGTCTAGCAATAGTCCTGGTAGGATCATCCCATTCAGCACCACAGCAGTTTTCACTACTGTACAGGGGGTCTGTTGGTCCTACTATTCTGGATGTACTGACTTTTTTTTACAGATTTTGTTATTAATTTATCATTTACATAACTGTATAATTTGGGGAGTGCAACTGCATATTGCCACATATGCAGGCAGAGGTGTAAGGGAGGTGATGTGATAGGGGACCGCATTGAGCCTTTGGTGGACATACTGGCCTTAGTAAACATGTAAAAGGTAGTCTCGATGGCTAGTTCTTGAAGACCATGACTCTGGCAGAAGGAATCCCTATTCTGTGAAAGACCATACATCATGTAGGGACCTTGACTATAATCACACTGAAAATTAAAGAACTGTATGGTAATTAACTGATACTATGACAAATGTATTTTAAGTATAGAAGCTGATAATTATATAGCAGATCCCATCTCTTTTACCTCTTTTTATTAAATATGAAAAACTAAACTGAAAATTAAATAAAAAATATTTTTTCAATATTTGAAAAAATAATGATACTAAAGGCACATTTTTTAAGAGATTTATTTTTATTTATGTATACAAGAGATGGGGTGCAGGCTAGAGGGGCAGGGGTGGTGAGAGGACTCATCAGAGACAGAGTGGGGAGTAGAACAGGGGGATCCACTGAAATACACTGCTGAGGGGAGCAGTGGGCAAGACAGGAGAAGTCTGCTGTGCTATGTGGGTCAGCTCCCTGGCTGGGGGCAATGGCTTGATAGCACTGAGACTTTAACTCCTGCACCACCAAGGAGACCCTAAAGGTACAATTTTTTAAATGAAATTATTTTATTAAAGTAATTTTAGTTTATAACAATGGTTTTGTTTTAGGGGTACAGGTTCACTTCTCTTCAAATACACATTATCATACTACAACCACCACCCAAGCACCGACAATCCTTTATCTACCACGGTCCACCGGGACCTCTCCCTTCTGCTCTCCACTCTCACTGGTAGCCTCAGTTCTGTAGTGAGACTTCAAGGATTTGTTTTGGTTTTGTCTGTTCCTCTGCTTTATTTCCTTATATTTCACATAAGACCAAAATCATCCAGCATGTCTTTCTCCTTCTGATTTAATATACTAGCACAATCCCCACCAATTACATCCATGTTCTCACAACCAGCAAAATTTCATCTTTTAACAGGTGAGTAGTATTCTGTTGTGTATATATTCCACCTTTTTTTAATCTACTCATGTATCATTGAGCTTTCTCTGCACCTACTGATTTTTCATCTTTCCTTCTGTTGATATGGTGAATTATATTCAGTGATTTGTGTATACTGATCCACCTTATATACCTGGAATAAATTCCACTTGTTTATGATGTATGATTCTTTTACTGCATTGTTTAATTTGGTTTAGTAAAATTTTGTTGGGATTTTCGTATGTCTGCTCATCAGGGTTATTAGTTTTCTTTTGTTGTTCTACTCTTTTCTGCTTTTGGTTTGAGGATAATATTAGTCTCATAATATTATGTGTGGAAACATTCTATTTTCTTCAATGTTTTTTAGAGAACTTGAGAAGGGTAAGTAATAAGTTCATCTTTGAAGACTTGGTAGACCTCATGAGAGAAACCATCTGCTCCTGGGCTTTTGATTTGGAGGAGACTTTTGTTGGGGGGGGGGGGGGTTGATTACTCTTTCAATTTCCTTGCTTGTAATTGGTGTGTTTTAAGTTTCT
>JAGFMF010011493.1:3507962-3555403 GCA_019455555.1 Galemys pyrenaicus
ACACTGCTGAGGGGAGCAGCGGGCACAGCAGGAGAGGTCTGCTGCACCATGTGGGTCCCCGCCCTGGCCGGCAGCAGGGGTCGAACTCGTGCTGCAGTGGTTGCGGTTTGTTTCATAGTGCGTTGCTTAACCCACTGCGCCACCAGGGAGGCCCCTCTTTCTTTGTATTTTGATAGCTACCTTTTGTATAGTGTTTGGATTGCATTTTTAATTTCTTTGTTTCTTCTAGGTATTTTTGTTCTGAGATAAATCATGTGGTTTATATATTTATAGGGTACTGTAATTATTACCTATCATAAATTGAAAGCAAGCTAATCTCAAACTCTAAAGGTAACAACTTACTGAGTTCATCTTTAAGTTTAATTAGTATACTGTACTATTAAGACATGAATTAAAAAATTATAGCCACAGGACAAATAGGTTCCTACTACCTGCTTTTACACATTACACAACTAAAAAAAAGTTTTATGATTTTCAATGTCTAAAAAAATATCAAAAGATTATTTCATGACATGTAAAAATTACATGGAATTCAAACATCACTTTCCATAAGGTTTTGTAGGAATCACACTTGTCTATTTATATTTTGTTTCAGACTGCTTTTGCACTAAACCCCTAATCTAAGAAGTGTGACAGAGACTACATGGCCTGCAAAGAACAAAATATTTACTCTGTCCCTTTAAAGAAAAGGACGCTGTACTCTGGGTACAGAGCTCAGGTTGTAGAACCAGCCATTGCTTCCCTCTTGGTTCTACCACTAACTGCTATCTTGGACGGGCTGCTTGCACTAGCTTCAACTGTTTCTTACCCATACCTATCTTATAGGGTTGCTGAGTGGATTAAGAGTGCAAGAAAATGTAAAGAACACATATAGCTGCATGTGGGCCCCATATATGTATTAGCCAGTTCTGATATTATTATTATTGCTGTTTACTGTTACCATAATTATACTAATGCATCCTATCAGGTAGAGCACTCTACATGCTTGAACTTTTCTGAAAATAATTGTTGGCACTAATTTATCATTTGATCTACTCTAAAAATGATATATTCATTAATTGGTCATAATATTTTTGAAAGTTGTCCTAGTATCCTTCCCAAAAGAAGACAATCATCAATCATTGTGACACTGTGATGGCCATTAATTAGAAGTTTAGCGCAAAAAAAAAAACCAGGAATTTTTAATTTAATATCTTGTTCTACTCTTATATTTGAAAACCATTTTCAAAAATACATCCCAGTTAGAGACACTGGCAAGTGATATGATATATTTCAGTTTCTGCTCTCTTTTTGACAGATAATTAAAGTAGGACTGACAAGGGTCAAGTGACTTTTTCTAAGACAGGCAACCCTTAATTAAAGTGAACAATCACTGACTTATATTGAGACCTCTGCTTTGCACTAGCCCACCTGCAGATTTTTCAAATGAAAGCTTTGAACTTGCTGGTCTGACCTAAAAATCAAAAGAGTTTCTAATTGTACAAGTAGACAAATTACCCTGACAATTTCTCTTGGTCATGATGCTCTTATTTCATTTAGAAATGCCACAAATACATCCAGTTAGTGCATTAAATATAAAAAGACTTGCTGAAGAGACTCAATTTATTAATGATTCAGTAGAACTTCCTAAAGCATCTATTTGGAATTTATATATAATTCATTTTGCAGCTTAGCTGTAGTTCCCACTGGGCAAATATTTATCAAATATTACTGTTTTAAGTCTCTCCTTTACATTTATTTGTAGAAGAACTTTTTTTCCCAAATGAAGACTAAAGTTCCTAAAAGCATCCATCCATTTGCTGTAATTTATTGTGCATTTCCTGATAAGGTGAGAGTAATGGACTTTCAGATGTAATAGTTTGTACTATACAAACAAGGAATAATTATTAAACATCATAGCTAGCTATGAAATGAACAAAATCACACTGAATATATCATCAATATTTATTAGTAGTAGCTATGATAATTAATAAATAAAATAACACAAGGGGAAAACAGCATGTTAAAAACACACTATGGAATCAAAAACTTTACAACTTATCTACATGAAATGTTCAAAACTAAATTAACATTTTCAATATGAAAATAAGACTATCTAGTTTGACTAGTACCAGTGAGTATATCATAACAAGACTGTAGATTATCATTATAATATCAGACTGCCAACACCAAATCCCCTAAACACTGAAAATTAGTAGTCTTTAATTCCAATGACTAATCACAATTACAGGGTAATTGTAAAAATGAGAAAGCATTGACTTCGAAGTTAGAAACACTTAAATTAAAATCCAGTTCATCCACTAGTTATGAAACCTTGGTCAAATTACTTAAATTCTCCATGCCAACTATTAAAAAGAAAAATGCCAACCTGTAAAGAGCTGTAACCAGACTTATTGTGGTGTTTTCTCTACAGTATGGACCACTATGGAATCATTATTCTATTTAGCTGAAGCTATTAATTTCATAAGTCAATTATAGTGCAATAAAAATAAAGATAAGTTATGAAGATAAAAATGAGATATAAAACATTTAATATCTGTAACACTGAGTAACTAGGTCTTCTTATTCTACTAGTACTACTTCTATGACTTTAAAAGCACTCATCAAACTTTTGCGACATTATAACCCCTACTATTAGTATACTTCTATTACTATAACCACAAAATAAGAGTTACTACACTCCACTGCCATTGGCTAGTGGGAACATGTAAACTATAGTAATTCAGATTCTTTGGATCGAAACACAAAAGTCCCTGAGGAGAGAAAAAAAAATTTTAAAGAAATAAACCAACAATAAAAAAAAAATGGTGAAGATCTGGACAAATCTGAATCTTCAAATACTACTGGTAGGAATGTAAAATGGTGCAACCATTTGGAAAACATTTTGATAGTACCTCAAAGCGTTAAAGTTACTAATCAATCAATTTTACTCCTAGATAAATTCCCAAATGAAAATTTATGTTCACACAAGAACATACAGAAGTGTTCATAACATTATTTAAAACAGCCAAAAAGTGGAAATAGGCCAAATGTCCATCAACTAAAAGAAATGGATAAACAAAATGTGTTACATTCATATAATAAAATACTGTTCAGAAATATAAAGGAATGAAGTACTGATGCATGATAAACCTGGATGAACCTTGAAAATTTTGTAAGAACTCACCATATAAAAAGTAAAGCATTATAAGAATCCACTCATATAAAATGTTGAGAACAGACAAATCCATAAAGACACAAAGTAGACTAGGGATTGTCAGGACTGTGGGAGGAGGTGTAGAATAAAGAGTGATTACTAATGGATATGCATTTTCTTTTTGGGGGGAATGAAATGTTCTAAAACACAGACACAATGATTACACAACCTGAATACTGCACAAGCCCTAAAACACGTATGTCCATTGCAAGGTAGGCATATGCTGACAGTCTAAATGGTATGTGGGCAATTCCACATGTTCTAAAGCTTCACAGGATATGAATGCCACTTGCACACACACATCTTACTTTAGCCCTAAAATCCTGAAAGTGATTTTATTATGGCCACAACCACAGAAATAACACTTCTGGTTCCAATTCTGCCAAAGATAACAGGTACTTTTCAACTCTTTCCTCTGATAAAAGGCAAAGCAATTATCAAAAAAAGAAAACGAATATAGAGAAGGTACATGAAAACAAAACATATCTTTGGAAGAATCAACTAAATTCTTAGTTTTAATAATCAATATTGAGATAGTAAATAAGAAATATACTAAATTCACTTTCGACTTAATTTTTTCAAATGATATTTTAAGGTAATGTACCAATCTATTACGATCACATAAAAGGCTGGCAAATATGTTCAATGGGATACAATAGCATTTATCTTACAAATCAGGATAGTCTATCATTGAAAATTCTAAATAAGATTCAGTGTACTATTAAGATTGAGCTTTTTCCATAAAAGCAATATTATTTTATAATGAAATTCAAACAAAAATTCAGAGAAAACACTAATGCCCATTTTCAGTGACAAAATGTTGAATTTGTAAAGTAATTAAAATATCCAAAAGTCATTCCCACAACAATTATCGAGCAAATAATAAAAAGTCTCAAATACAGTAGAATCTAACCATTATGATTAAAATTAAACTTAAAGTGGGCCTCCCCTGGTGGTGCAGTGGGTTAAGCAACGCACTATGAAGCAAATCGCAGCCACTGCAGCACGAGTTCGATCCCTGCTGCCGGCCGGGCGGGGGACCCACATGGTGTGGCAGACCTCTCCTGCTGTGCCCGCTGCTCCCCTCAGCAGTGTRCTTCTGTTGATCTGCCTGTTCTGCTCCCCGCTCTCTGTGGTGAATCCTCTCACCCCCCCACACCTCTGGCCTGTGCCCCAGTGCTTGTATGCATAAATAAATAAATCTTTAAAAAAAAATTAAACTTAAAGTAATATATTAATAACAAATTATGTAGAACAAAATACCACACCATATTATTCCAGTGTTTAGCCTGGTTAATGTTTTTATTTGTCAGAAAAATAAAGAACCTTGTTAATATCAGCCGTTGATAATCAATGGCCAAATCTAATGCTTAACTTTAAATTTTATTACATATACATCCCAATTATTCTCTATGAAATGAGTTAGAAATTATTTTCAAATTAGGCAAATAGTAGATAAGATTCTTTTAAATTATTGCAAACTGAATATCAAACTTAAATGCATCTTTCTTGGGTTGGCCTTCCTGGTGGCAGTGGGTTAAAGTCTCAGCAGCCGCTGTGGCATGAGTTCGATCCCCAGCCAGGGAGCTGACCCACATGGCACAGCAGACCTCTTCTGTCTGACTCAGGGCTCCCCTCAGCAAGTATTTCAGAATATGTACCTGTTCTGCTCCCCACTTTGTGTCTGGTGAATCCTCTCACCCCGTGTACCTCTGGCCTGCACCTCAGTTCTCATATGTATAAATAAATAAACCTAAAATCTTTAAGTGTACCTTCCTTGATAGTGCCTACTAAATGTTGTTTACTTTAATCTTTATATTATTATGAAAATAAACTGTACTTAGGTGAAAAATAATTTGTGAACTATCACCTGTTACCGATTTATTGAATTTCACTGATTTAGTTTTTATTATAATTAATAAAAAGATTTCACTTTGGGAAAATTTTGTCTTGACAATGTTTATAATTTTTAAAAAGTAGGTGTTATAAGGACAGTATAGAAATCTGATAATCAAATCTTCCTTTCAAAATCGAACCTTCTGTTTTAGCTAAAGTTACTAAGAGGTTTTATTTATTTAATTTGGAACTGAAAAAGATTAGTAGAAAACAAAGACTTAATTGTTCTTGGTAAGGTGTTTAATAAACAATTTCAAGAAAATTCTAATACCAACAAAAAGAGGTCTTTTAAAAAAAGCAAAAAAGCTTATAAAATCTAAATAGTAAATCCATAAAGAAATGTATCAGAAACCCTCTCATTCATGTTTAATCTATAGCTAGCTTTTTCCACAGACACATAGGTTGGAAATCTCTCTACTTAAAGACGTATGACTAAAAACGAAGTCAAAGTTTACTTCCACCGTGCCAAGAAATTAGAGTTTCTGTAGCCACCCTCTCAAGGAAACATGTGGGGGGGGTAGCAGCAGGGGGATGCCAATATAAAAATATGATAATCTAAAACATGTACCTTTATTCTTTGGTCATCAACATCTATAATCGTTGCAACACGAATTAACCGGGGGTTTCGTTTATCCACAACTTCAAGTTTCATATTTGGCAGAAAACCATGAGGCAACCGCTGTAACATTATAAGTACAACAGTCATACAAAATTCAACAATTCAATAATTTGTTCTAAAATACTACTGTCTGTAGTCTTACAAGACAGAGCAGAGTGGAGATGCCTGGACGGCCTCCTCCACATAGCTACAACAAAATTATTTAAAGATAATGACCCTGAATTATGAGTAGATGGATACAGTATGATCAATCACGTGTGAAGCGCAGCAGAAAAGGGTAGGGAAAACTAGTTAATCAGTCTTTTGCAATACCAGGGCAGTGCAGCGTATGAGGAGGAGTGGCTGCGAGAGAGAGAGAGACAGAGAGAGACAGAGACAGAGAGACTCTGTTGTTAACTAAAATGCATAGACCACATCAAAGACCATAAAAACCAAGGACTTTACTGGAGAAGGGGGTGCGCAGAAGTGGTATGCCAAAAGAGGGTGCACAACTGGAGAACCTTGGGAATAAGGATGCAGCTCAAGCATGTGGCCCCCAAGCGAGAACAGGATTGCAAAGAAATGTGAAGTGTTAGATCAAATGCTTTGGATCTTCTTATAGAAGAGACTATTTGCAGCCTGAGGCTGTGATATGTGAAAAAACTTACTTTTGACCCTCCTCACAAAATCCCAGCCAAAACTGAGATAACAACCAAATATTCTGATTAACCAGCTTTTGAGCTATACTTCAAAGTCAAAGAGAAAAATTCCTGACTTTAATTCCATATCAACTACCATTCCCAACCAGGGCTGCATCAATTTTTCAACTACAACTCAGAGGTTGGGAATGGCTCAAGATTATTCAAAACATTTTGGCTGAGGAGCTAACCAAGGGGAGGGGGTCACTGTGGATGCCCACCATGTAATGGAGGTACCTACTGCACTGCAGGCAGCCTGACCATCAGTGCTCACTGAAAATCACCGTTTGTGTCCTGCTGCCCTGACTCCTAACTACTACCGCTTACCAACACCAGTAGTGCTCCAGTCACCAGTCATCCGACAGGTGCAGAAGCTTCAATCTATAACATAACAGACACTTAAAGATCCTAGGTTTAAAAACGAGGGCTATTACCCAGCTACTTGTAGAGAGCGTATAAAGACAATTTATCAGATAAGGAACATCCCTAATAAAAATTAGAAATGAAGAGACAGAAGAGCATATCATGAATGCTGGAGTATACAACAAAAAACTGTGAGAAGTCTTAACCCATTACAATTGTGGAATCAGTTTGATGAGTTTACAATGATGCTCTTTGAGCTAAGAAAAAATGGATAATCTAAAGCAGGAACACTATAAAATTATGAGACTGCTACAAATAGAATTATGGGTTTAAAAATACTATCATGTAAGTATAAAATGATAGTGAACCTCAACAGACACAAACACAAGTCATGAAAACAAACGGTAAACATAAATGTGCAGTTACAGAGAGCTTACAAACAGAAGACCAGAAAGAAAAAGGAATTAAAAAAAATAAAAACCACATAAGAACTCTTAGAGATAATGTAAAGACAACTCACATACATTTCATGAGGGTCTCAGAGGAAGACAAGAAATAGAAAGCCTATTAAAGCAAACAAAAAACCTGCTAAGAACCACCTTAATACAGGAAATGACCAAACGTCCTAATCCAAGAGACCTAAAAAGTCCCAAGCAACATACCAGACTGACACTCCAATAAATATAATAAAAGTTTGAAAGCCAATGACAAGGAAAGAACACCAAAAGCATTATGAGAAATAAGAGCAACCTATGAAGGGACACATGTCAGACTGTCCATAAACTTCTCAGAGAAACCTTAACCAATATGGGAGTGAGAAAAGATATTTAAAGTACACATATTTGGAGCCTACAATACTTTATCCAGACTGACTTCCATTCAACACAGAATAAGGGTATGGGAACTTCACTGAAAAGTAAAAATTAACATAATAGAGCAATACCAGGTCAGACTTTAATGAAGTACTAACAGGGCTATTATAAAGCAACAATAAAATAAATCTAGAGGTAACATATACCTAAATTACATAACATGGAGGAGGAGGAAAGTAAAATGTGGCCCTCAGGCTGAGTCTAAAATCAAACCATCCAATAGGTTTCAAGATGCAGTCCATCATACAAAAACCTCAGAATACCTCGAACAAGACTCCATAGAAGCAACATAAAAGACTACAGAAATGGAATCTAAACAAACAGTAAGAGGTCGATATAAAAAGACAAAGTTAAAAAATAAAAGTTAGTAACAAAATGGCAAAAGGCCTGTGTCTCAATAAATTATTATTGGTCAGCTCTTTAACACAATTAAAATTCATAAGAGCATATAAACTTGTATGCACATTGTTTTATATAGACACCTGTGGGAAATTTTCAAGATAGCTAAATCAACAAGGATTAACACAATTTCAGTTATAATCATAAAGTTCATAAAAGGATTTTATTACACTTAATATATTGGTTTGACTTTTTATTTTCCTAAAATTAACCTTATAAACTAAGAAATCCCCACTACTCTCATTGCCAAATTTCTTAGTGTATGATCCAGAAGGCAAAATTATTTAATAAACAAATAGAAAAGATAAAGATGGTCCCTAGTAAATCTAATTTTTACAACATGCTTGGGTAAAAGCCATAGCATTTCAACTGTTATGTCATTTTAAATTCATATCATAATGTCATTTAAACCCATGATTTATGCTTGGTTACTTTTTCTGTAACAGAAGCATGCGAAACTGTATCAATTTAATAATTCTTCCAAGGTTTAAAATGCTAGGAATCAGGAGTTTACAATGATGAACACCTAGGAAATATTAAAGAAAATGGAAAGGGGAAAAATACATTGAGATTTAACAAATCATTGAAACTAAGAATGTTTTATCAAGAATCAGAGTCAAAAGACAACTGTTTAGTTGTCTGACAAGTGTTTACAGGTTAGCAAAAAGTTTAGCTTTGAAAGCTATCACACAAAACAGTGTTCAACTGACTTATTAAAAAGGGAAGTGTATTGAATTCTTCATGTCTAAAAATGGTAATAGAAAAATAAAATCCTCATAATAGATGATTAATAAACTATTAAATTTTTCTCCAGAATATAGTTTGGTTCTCTCCAGCTTTTGTGGATGCATATTTTCTTTCTAGAATGCATTATTACATCTACTGAATTGGAGGACGCTGATTATAATTAGGCCTCTGCTCTTCCCTGAAAATTTTTGTTTTGGCCAAGATCACTGTCCTGACAACAAAGGCCACTGTTTCATATTGCAGATGACACAGATCTACAGCTTGAGGTGACTCTGTAACAGCCCCATCGCAGGATTTGATGCTGCCTTTTTAACTCTTCTCATAATTTAATTTTCTTCCAGTTTTCTTCTTTGAAAAGTGAAATTTTGACAGAAAGTGAGGCAAAGAGACAATAAATAGCTGGTATTTTCTGCTTATTGGATTTTCACAATTCTTAAAACCCCTCCTACCACTACAGAATTCTAGCCTTTTTAATTTGATCATATTGCTTCCCTCCAATTCAGCCTATTATCAAAATTTTTATGAAAAATAATTTTATATCAAGTCCCATTTTGATTCTTAGAAAACTTTCAGTAAACAAAATTCTATGTAGTAGCCCATGTTATAAACTTCTGAGTGAAGACTCATCAAGGAGCCTGAAATATGCATTTAGGATTGAAAGGGAACATCCAAGAATGTAGAATATAAATATTGCTTACATAATGCACTTCATTTTACAAAATAATGTATGCTTGATTCAACCCTTGCATTAATATATAAGTACAAATTTTAACTTTAAAATTCAGGTACTAATTATTTTATTATGGGATCATGGCCCTTCAAACAATCCATGAGACTGTGAAAGTGCAGAGATCCCACTCAGTGAACTAATAATAGAAGCAGACTTGAAAAGAGTCAATCAACAGCACCTCTCATTTGGGGCTTCTGTATTTTTCCAGGAGAGAAATGCCATCTATAATTGTGTATAGGAACAATAGTATATGCATCAGTTCCTTTGTGATTTTAACTTAAAGCAAGGCAAACTGGTTATGAAAATAACGCTAAAAATTTAAAAGTAGAATCATTTTATAGATATAATTTAAAGTTGAAAATATATATAATACAAACTTACCATTTTAAAAACTTTGGCAGGAACTGCATTAGTTTGAGTAGCTTCCAGATAGTCTGTCCAGGAAAAATTTTCTGGATCAGGATAACCTGAAAATATAAATATCAAAGGATTACTAACTGATACACTCATTCCCATGTACTTTAAGACATAATAACAAGACCTATTGTTAACTGAATGGTCACTATTTAATAGGCCCTATGCTAAGAATTCACATTTATCGCCAACATTAAAGTCTCTGAACATTCTTAAAACCCTTTCGACCAGAAGTAATGCTTTTATTGGAATGCATCCAGGACTAAAAGTGCTACATCATAAGAAAGTTTGGTTTATATGTTGATGTTATATAAGTTGTCATAAAAACACAAGTATAATGTTCATTATTAATTGCAATTTATTTAATATAGAACTTTTTTTCCCTTTTGGATGCATGTACTATGTTTTGTCTAAATTCTTTTTATCAAAACTTTGAATTTTATGCCATTCTGCTATTTTGTTTATATTTGCTAATATAATTTTGTCCATTTTTTTTACTTTTATATATTTCAGGTGTATCTATTTTAAAATATTTCAGGTGTATCTATTTTAAAATCTAAATGTATTTTGAAATTATTTACTTTTACTTGCCTCATGGCTTATGTAAATTGTATAAAAATACTTTCTTGAAATATTTTAATTTTTTTTGAAAGGTTAGGTTTTTTAGAAGAGTAGAAAAGATGATTACACCAAACAAGCAGGCAGAAATATGTGAAGTTGAAATGTTTTAATACTTCCCTTATTTTGTGTCCTTTTCTATGGGTTATACAGTTACTTCTGCACTTGCTATCATGACATAGCTCATGTATCTAAAAACTGCACAGAAGCCTCCCTGTGGTGCAGCGGGTTGAGCGCCACACTGTGAAGCATGCACAACACAGCAGCGCCAGTTTCATCCCCAGTCAGGGAGAGGACCCACATGGCACAGGAGACCTCTCCTGTCTCGCCCACTGCTCCCCTCAGCAGTATGTTTCGGTCGGTCTGCCTGTTCTCCTCCCCACTCTGTCTCTGGTGAATCCTCTCACTTCCCGTGCCTCTGGCCTGTACCCCAGCTCTTGTATGCATAAATAAATAAATCTTTTTTTAAAATGAACACCTGACAATAAAAATGAAAAATATTATTAAAAAAATGCTTCTGTGCCATTCTCCAAACATGAGCTGCCTATGTGCAAAAGGAGAAAACATACCTATATGTTATATATATCACACACACACACACATACACACACACATATATATATGACCTATATATTCCCAGTTCAGTGAACCCAAGGAAGAGAAGACCATCTTATAGCCTAGGGAGCCTTGCAAAAGCCACCTACTGTCACTGACTTCCTTCTAGGCCCAGCCAATAGTGCTGTGATGCTTGGAAAACCAGAAATAGGTTTCAGCATAAGAGGACAAGGAACAACTCCATTCACACAGCTATGTAGAAAGACCTCTAAGAAGCTTTTCAAAAGTTTGAATTCTTACTTCAAAAAGGAAAGAAATATATAAGCTACCCTCTTGTCTTTAACCTCTTCACTTGTTTCAAAGAAAAGCAACCTCAAACTGCCTTTCATTCACTGTTAAACATTATATTAAGTGCTCCATTTACATTAATTCATTTATCTTCATATATACCTGTGAGGTACACTTTTTATTCTCACTTATAGGTGAGCCTCAGTAAGATTGAGCAGTTTTTTCGGTGTGAAGTGAAAGAAATGGTATTTGAACAACTGCCTGACTCTATTGCAAACAAACAACCACAGCTTCCTCCTAGTATCATAATCCCAAGCATTCTCCACCCAGGGAGCACATCCTGCCAGGTCTCAGGACTGACTGTTCCCCTGGAGGCCAAATCTTGGTACTTCAATACTGAGAGAGCAGGAATGAACTCACCATATAGATCCATGACCTCAGTTATCTTTCCTAACCTTGCCTGCCTTATTTTACTCCACAGCACTTCTTACCACCTAACATCATACTGCATGTTTTAAATATTCAAAGCATTGCTATTTCCTCCCATTCTACAACCATTCCTAGCATTAAGTTGACACACAATAAATATTTGGTAATTATTTGTTGAATGAATTAACTGTATTTCCTGAGAAGTTTGCATTTAACATTGTGGTGTTCAAGAAATCTCAGATATGAGTTAAAATGGACTAGCCTCAAAATACTGAAAAGAACGCTGACATTAAATTGTTTTCTTGCTAATGCTGGTATTATTAGAGGTACCATTAGAACAAGGTGATGCTCATTTATCTAAAATTACAAACAACACTGTAGACTGGATAGTACCAAGAGAAGGTCATCTGATTTGTGGCATTTTAACAAGCAAAGGTAATAATCCTTAATTGTTTGTTCCACATGTAAGCGTGACACTGGTTATAGACAATTCTTTTACAGCATTCTCAATTATTTTTCCTCTAGGAGTACCAGACTAAAGCAGAAACTTAATTTCCCCACTGAACATTCTTTCTGAAGTGCTGGGATCATGAACAAATAGCACATCCTGCCATTTAACTTCCTGCCATCCTTGTCTAGGTGACCTATCCACTGGAACCTACAGAGCGTAACGCCCATAATCATGCCAGTTACCAGTCCAGGAACCAGAAAATCATCAGCGTCCTAGAGCAAGCAATTAAAATTTTTTATTGAAGTAATGTTGCATTTTTACATTGTATGTTTCAGGTGTGCATCATATTGACATCTGTAAGTGCTAAATTAAATTCACCATTAAAAGTCCATTTCTATACTTTACCATACAAATGACCTCCTTTATATTTTTAAAGATTTATTTTATTTACATATAAAAGAACTGGGATCTAGGCCAGAAGTGAGGGGGGGAAGAGGTAAGAGGATCCACCAGAGACAAAATGGGGAGCAGAATAGGTGGATCTACTGAAATACACTGCTGAGGAGAGCAGCAAGCTAGACAGGAGAAGTCTGCTGTGTCCTGTGGGTTATCTCCCTGGCCAGGGATTGAACTTATGCTGCAGTAGCTGGTGACAGCTTGATAGTGCTGAGACTTAATCCCTGTGCCACCAGGAAGGCCCACAACTGAACCTCTTTTACCTACCTACCTTCTCCCTTTCCTTCTGATGAACTATGAATTAGGTATTAAAGAGTTTAAAAGTTTATTTTTTGTTTTATTCAGTTCATTCGTTTTTCTTTATGTACAACTTAAGTGAAACTATACAGTATTTTGTCTTTCCCCATCTGTATTTCACTAAGCCTAATACTTTCAAGGTCCATCCATATTGTCACAATTGACAGAATTTTTGTCAGCTGAGTAGTATTTTAGCTGTGTATATAAACCACAATTCCTTTACACAATCATTTGTCCATGGACACTCAGATTGTTTCCAGGCTTGGCCATTATGAACGTAACGCTGTGACAAATATAGGGGGTGTATAAAACTCTTCAAATTAGTCTTTTTGTATTTTGGGGGTAAATGTCCAGAAGTGAGACAACTACATTATATACAATTTCTATTTTTAATTTTTTGAGGAATCTCCATATTGCTTTCCACAACCACTAACACTGTACAAGAGTTCTCTTACCCCACATCCTCTCCAACTCTTGTCACTGAACAAGCAATTTGTAAGTAAATGGTCCTATTTAACAACCAGCATTAAAAAGGGATCTGTTAAGAGCTGAGTTGAAAAAGTTGAGAAAGACAGAAGCTTCGGGAGCCAACGATAGCACCGGGTAATGCCTTTCCCCTCCATTCCAAAACTTTCCATATTTTTAGAGGTCAGGAGAGAAGAATCAACAGAGGACCAACAGTTAACACATTTCATCTTGTAAAAATACAATGACGTGACCACAGGCAAAAACTGAAAGCAGCGTAATGTTCATCACCTGGCAGACGAGCAGACGAAACGCAGGCTGTCCACACAACAGAATGCTCTTCAGCAATAAAGAGTCATGCACTGCTGACACATGCAACATCATGGAGGAACCGCAAAACTCTCATGCAAAGTGAAGAAGCTATACCAAAGAGCCCACATATTGCATGGCTCCATTTATATGACATGTCCAGAAAAGACGAATTTATAGAGACAGAAAGGAAGTTAGTGGTTGCCAAGGGCTAGGAATAGAGATAGACATTAATTGTAGATGGACATGAGAAAACGTGTTGGGGGAGTGAAAATGTTCTAAAACTGATTTAAGACGATGGTTACACTACTCGATAGTTATTAAAAACCACTGAATTGTGCTCTTGAAATGGCAAATTTTGGGCCTCCCTGGTGGCGCAGTGGGTTAAGCAACACACTATGAGGCAAACTGCAGCCACTGCAGCACAGTTCGATCCCTGCTGCCGGCCAGGGAGGGGACCCACATGGTGTAGCAGACCTCTCCTGCTGTGCCCACTGCTCCCCTCAGCAGTGTGTTTCTGTCAATCTGTCTGTTCTGCGTCCTTCAATGTCTGGTGGATTCTCTCACCACCCCCACACCTCTGGCCTGTACCCCAGTGCTTGTATGCATAAATAAATAAATCTTTAAAAAAAAAAAAAAGACACTGAAGAGCTGCTCTAAGCTTAGTGAGGATTCTGTAAACTGCTCAGCCCCAAGGCTTAGAAAAAGCATCAACATGAGAGTAAGGGTCAGTACTAGTAGCAAAGAAGCCCTGACTGATTTTTGCCTTTATTTCAAGTCTGGGTTTCCTAAGAAAATCTCACAGACATTTATTTATTTACTTCTGCTTCAGAGAGTTATCACCAAAAATTAAAGGTAAATACAAAGTAGACATGTTGGAAAAGGCTAAAACTATATCTTCCAATGAAATGATCATATCCTAAGCAATATACAAAAGACTTACTGGAACTGGTTAGTTGAGGAAAGTTTTATATACAAAATTCAGTTATATTTCTAAATGGTAGAACTAAATAACTGAAAGTTAAAATTTTTAAAAAAGGAAAAAAATACATAACATTACAAACAATATTTAGGGATAAACCAGAGAATACTGATGTGAGGCGTTAAAGCATGTTTAAACAAATAAATATAGCATTGTTATGGATGAGAAGGGTCAATAGTATTAGGATGATTTATAAATTCAAGGAGTCATTTGTAGTAGAAACTGAAAAACATAAGGAAATTCACAAAATGGATATGGAATTTAAAGTAATAACATTTAATTTATGAAAAATAACAAAGAACAAAAATTGTTGGCAAGGATGTGGAGAAAAGGAACTCTACTACACTGCTGGTGGGAATGCAAAATGGTGTGGAGGCCCCTTAAACTACTAAAATGGAGCTCCCATATGATCCAGCAATCCCACTCCTAAGAATTTACACAAAGGACACAAAATCACTGATTCAAAAGGACACTTGCACATCTAGTTTATTGCTGCACTTCTCACAATACACAAGCTATGGTAACAATCCAATGCTCAAAAATAGATGTCTGGATCAAGAAAAAAAATATATATATATACAATCACACACACACACACACACCATGGAATATTACACAGTAATCAAAAAAGATAAACTCATAAAATTCACAGCAATGTGGATGGAGCTAAAAGCGATTATGCCCTGTGAAATAAGCCAGAAAGAAAAGGAAAAATATCAGATGGTTTCACTTATAGGAAAAATGCAGAGGAAACAAATAAGTGACTAAGGAAAAAAATCAATTACAATAAATAAAAAATCAAGCTCAACGCACAACTATAAATCTAAGACATTTCTGCAGGAAGGAGGAGGGAGAAGGCACAAAATGAGTAGGAATAGCACAAGGGACTAGGGTGATGGCACATGCATGAATTGGTGATGGGAATTTCAGAGGAATGAAAAATATATACTGCACAAAAATGAAAAATAATGTAAAATACATATAAAATTAAATTTAAAAGAAAATAAAAAGTAACAAAACTTTTAGATAATCGTTTGGGAGTACTGATACCACCTGACAAAGAGCTACAAAAGTATGACAAAATGGTGTAAATGTAAAAGAGGAATGCAAGTCAATGAAACAAAAGAATCCAGAAAATGTACCAAGATAATTCAAAGTAAAAATTATAACAAGTAATTAGAAATCAGAAATCCATATACTAAAAGCTAAACAATCAAATCTTGACCCTACAATGTACCAAATATAAAAATATCTAAACATTTTAAACTGTAAAGCTGCTATAAAAGAAGAGAACATCTGGTGACCTTGGAATGTGTAACTGTTTCTTAGCTAGGACATAAAGAAGATGAATCATTAAAAAACAAAACAAAACTGATTCACTGAGAGCCATCAAAATTTTGAAAATCTACTCTTCAAACAACATTGTTAGAAAAGTGACAAAACAAGTGACAGACTGAGAGAAAATACTTGAAAAACACATATGGCAAAGGAATTTTGCCTAGAATATATAAAGACTTTTCAAAAAGAAAAAAAAAAGTTGTTCTTATAATGGACAAAAGATTTGGATACACATTTCACCCAAAAGACCAAACGAGATACATGAAATGATAAAGAGAGTTAATCACTAGGGAAATGCAAATGATACCACACTAAAATATCACTGACAATGACAATGCTGGTGTGGATACACATCCAATAGAATTTGTATATTCCTGGTAGGAATGCCAAATGGTATAGCACAGGGAGAAAACAATATGGCAGCTCTGTACAAAATACGAACTAGTAATCTCACTCCTGGTATTAACCAAAGAGATTTTAACCTGAAAATAAATGTTAAGTAGCTATATTAACAGTTAAAACTTAGAAATGGCTTATATATCAATGTACAAAATAAAAAAAGTCATGGTAAAGTTGTAAAGTGTGAAACTGTTTAACAAAAGGAATATACAGCAGCAGTAATGCATCCTGAAAGTATTATGTCAAATGAAAGATGGCAGACAAAAAAAGCTGTGAATCTCTTAGCTACCCAGAGTGTCTTACAATTCTTAAGAATTTTAGTGTCTATTTTTATTTCTGCAAAAAAAAAAAAAATCTTTGGGATTTTGATTTTCAGATTAAATCTGCAGATAAATTGATTAGTACAGATACTACACCATCAAGATTTCCAAAACATAAATATGGGATGCCTTTCCATTTATTTATGTCTTCAGTTTTTTTTCAACAGTGTTTTGCAGTTTTCATAATATAACATTCTCTCCCTCCTTTTTTTTTTTTTTTTGATACTGCTATAAATGTAACTGTTTTCTTTTCTTTTTCAAATTGTTCAGTACATACTGGCAACTGACTGTTGAATGTTGACTTTGAATCCTACTATTTGTTGAATAGATTTTTCTAAAAATTTTAGAATTCTAAAAATTCTAGAATCTTAGTTTCTACATCTAAGACATATCATTTGTGAACAGAGACAGTTTTCCATCTTTGTTTCCAAATAATTATTTCCTTTATTTCTTTTCCTTACTTTATTAGTCTGTCTAGGACTATTAAAATATTACGCTGAAAAACAAAGTGATGGAAGTGGGCCTTGCTTTCTACCAATCTTAAAGAAAAGCTCTCAGTCATGTTTGATTGAGTATGTTTGCTGTGGGTTCTTCATATGTAGCTCTTACTATGCTGCTGTAGTTTCCTTCTGTTCCTAAGTTACTATTTTTAGCATGAAAGAGTAATGAATCTTTTCACTTGCTTCTTTCATCAATTGAGATGATTATATGGGTTTCTTGCCTTGTACTGTTAATTTGGTACATTACAGTGATCAATTTTTATATGTTGAATCATCCTTGCATTCCAGGAATAAATACAACTTGGTCAGAGTGCATAATAATTTTAATGTGACTTTGAAAATTCTTTTAAATCAATGTTCCTAAGGGATACTGGTGAAAGAAGCAAGACCTAAAAAGCCATATATTATGATTCCTTTTACATGAAACATTCAAAATAGGCAAATATCAATACAAAGAGAAAAAGTAGGTTAATGGCTGCTAAGGGCTGGGAGCAATGGAAGGTTAGAGGATAATAGATAAATGTTTTATGGTTTCTTCTTGGGGTAATGGAAATGTTCTAAAATTGTGGTTATAGAGAAAACAACAGATGACCTAAATCAAAAATTAACTTTTGGACTATAAGACCAATTAGTCATTACTAGAAAGGGAGGGAGAGGGATGAGTAAATGAGAACAAAGAAGACAACTGCACAGTGAAGGGCAGAACTGGACATTTAGTGGACTTTAAATCTTTTTTAAAGATTTATTTATTTATGCAACAAGAACTGGGGTACCAGCCAGAGGCATGGGGGGGTGAGAGGATTCACCCGAGACAGAGTGGGGAACAGAACAGGCAGATCAACTGAAACACACTGCTGAGGGGAGCAGCAGGAGGGACAGGGGAGGTTTGCTCCACCATGTGGGTCACCTCTCTGGCCGGAGATCTAACTTGTGCCGCAGTGGCTGAGGATGCTTCACAGAGTGGCACTCAAACCCCTGCACCACCAGGGAGGCCCCACATATTGATTTTAAATGATACACGTGTGAAAATGTGTGAAACTTACATAATGTTATAATGCGATGTTATTGCAACAACAACAAAAAAATAGAGATGTAAGCTTCAGTGAATGTAAATGAAACTACAATAGTGATCTTAGCCTATTCCATTACTGCAAAGACTACTTTCTAGATATAAATAAAACTTGAAAATAAAAAGATTAGAATAAAAAAATAAAATTTGTGGTTTGGTTATGTAACTTTGTAAATATGCTTCAAAAAACCCACTGAATTATACACATCATGTATTGATGAATTGTACAGCATCTGAATTATATCTCAATAAAATAAATCAATCCTTTCCTTCAGGGCAAGTATCATGTTTTAAATTTCTGGTTCTCCCTATTCTGTAAACACCGAACTCATAATGGAGATGTTTGCTAAATTAAATTTGAGTTTAGTTTCAGTCTATCCTTTAAATGTGAACAGCAATAAGCATTTGAAGAGGCATTTTATGCAGGATTATTTTCCTTTTTAGGGGACTTCATGAGCCCTGACAACAATCACTGTTCTGTTGGCTTCCTCTCTACCTTCCCAGATGGAGCAAAAGGTTACTGAAGCAGTGTTCCTGCCCCTGATTATGAAAATATTTTCACACATAGAAGACGACTGAGAAAAATCTTATCAACACTATTTTAACTGGCAAACATTTTACTCCAGGCAATATTGAGCATATACATTCAAAGCAGTGAGAGTTGCTTTTAAAATTCAACAGGAATTAAACAGCTAACAATCTATTTAATATTCTTTAACAGATCTAATTTTTAACCTGCTATATGATGTTCCACGTAAAACTGTGCTACCAAAAGATTTTATTTCAACAAGAGATCAGATTTAATCCTATTTATGATAAGGAGGTTCTTTTTTAACTGGAGAATGCTGACGTATCACCAAGTAAACATCCAGATCTCATCCTGGGTTCAACAGCCCTTGTGGAGAGGGGCTTTCTCTTCTTCAAAGGCTTCAGTTTGTGTTACTAGTTAACATCTTTTTGTCATTTTGTAACTTCAACCAACTTCCAGCAAATTTCTTCTTCAGAAGAAACAGAGTCAATACCATGTTTTTGTTTTTGTTCTGTTTTGTTTCAGTCTTCTCTAGAAATATACTAAATAGAATATGTTACATGTAGAATATCAGAAGAAAGCACCTTTTACAATATATATGTTTTTAAAACTAGCCCCCCTTTTTCCATTCTTTCTCTCGCTGATTCGGCTCTTCTATCTGAAATCTGTGAGAACCTAAGTATACTCCAGGGGCATCTGTACAGATCACCATAAGCTGTTCTTCTTTCAAATGCCTTAATTGCTCTCAGAAGGGCAATTATATGAACACACAAACACAAACAAAGCATGACAAATGCAACAAATACATTTTTTTTCTGGCAACAATATAGCTACAACCATAAAATAAAATTTAATGTGAAAATCTATAGGTATAAATTAACATTCAAAATATAAATTCACTTTAAGTAAAATAACCACACCTAATAAATTTGTGAATAAAATTACTAACAAAAATAAACCAATCATGACTCTTTATTTTCTACTACATTTATAATGTAATATACAAAACAAAGAGAACACATTATGTGTGTGTATATATATATATACACATACACACACACACTCAAATATCTCAAGCAGTCCTATCCCAGCTTGTCATAGAAGCAAGAGTATCTGAAATCATGCGAGTTGGTTGGTTTTCCTACTAAAAGCAAATGTTTAAATTACTGTTTGTGAACTACCTGAATTTACAATTTCTGTCTCCTACTATCTATAGCTTCAAATCTTTCTTCCCTTATACAATTAGCAAAGATCTAACATCTGTGGCACATTCGTGTTTTTACACAAACTTGTACACCAGCATGACTGTGACTTATCATGAGTTTTAAACAAATCTATTTATTGCTAAGCTTTACTTGCCTTCACCCAGTATTTTCTCACAGTTCCTTTGCATTACACTAAGCTCCCATTCATACCTTCATTAAAGGACTGATCTACTTAAACTTTCATTTTACATATCAGCATATCAAACAGGACACTTCCTTGAGCTCAGTGAAGGTCACTATGAAGGGGCAACTCCTGCAACACACTAAGAAGAAGCCCCTTCATGACATAGCGGAATTACTCTTAAAGATAAGTAACCATACTGTAGATGGATATTTTAAATAACTAAATTGACTAAATTATTGTTTATCCTATTTTTTTCTTAGCAGTCAGAGACTCTTAGATACGCTGTTACAGACAAAAACTTTTTTAAAGATTTTCTTTTTCTTTTTTTTTTTAAGATTTATTTATTTATTTATGCATACAAGAGCTGGGGTACAGGCCAGAGTCGCAGGAGGTGAGAGGATCCACCAGAGACAGAGTGGGGAGCAGAACAGGCAGACCGACCGAAACACACTGCCAAGTGCAGCAGAGGATGAGGCAGGAGAGGTCTGCTGCGCCACGTGGGGCCCCTCCCTGGCCAGCGGCAGGGGTCGTTGCAGTTTGCTTCATAGTGTGTTGCTCAACCCGCTGCACCACCAGGGAGGCCCACAAACAAAAACTTTTATATGGATGAAATTATGCATGTAGACATAAAATTCTCCAAAAATTATTAGCAAACCAACCCCATCAACATATAAGAAAAAAATAAACACAGACGAGAAATAGAAGAGAACTTCCTCAGTCTCATAAAAGGCAACTAGAAAAACCCCACAGCAAACATCATACTTAAGGTGGAAAGACTGATAATTTCCCTATGGCAGATCTTTTCCACTGTTATTTAACAATGTACCAGGAAGTCTAAACAGAGGACTTAGGAAAGAAAATGTCTCTAGAATGGAAAGGAGAAAGTAAAAGTATCTCTACTCATAGGTGACATAATTTTACAAATAGGAAATTCTAAGGAACACACACACACAGATTAAAGCTAATAAATGAATTTAGAGTCAGAATATAAGATTAGTGTACGGAAATTAACTGTGTTTCTACATACTATCAATGAATAATCCACACATGAAATTAAGAAAAATTTCATTTATAATAGCATAAAAAATAGCATCCAAAAGAGTAAAACATTTAGAAATAAATTTAACCAAACAAGTAAAAGATTGCATATGGAAAACTGAAAAACACACTAAAAAAATTAAAGAAGACCTAAATGAGTAGAAAGAAATTGGTATATTCCTGCCTGGGTTACAAACATTAATTTTGTTAGATGCTTCATAAAGCAATCTACAGATTCAATGCAATCTTTACCAAATCCCAACAGATATTTTTCCAGAAATGGAAAAGTCAATCCTCAAATTCATATTGAATTTTATGGAGCTAGAAATAGCAAAAACAATCTTGAAAAAGAACAAAGGTAAATAATTCACACTTCTGGATTTCAAAATGTCTATATAGCTATAGTAATCAAAATAGTGTGGTACATCCTAGCTAATTTAATGAGAGAAAATTAAATAAAATATATTCTGATTGGGAGGGAGAAATGAAATTACATTTATAGATGACATGATACCTATATAGAACACCACCCATAAAATCAACAACAACAAAAAACTACCAGAACTGGTACAAGATTATAGCAAAATCACAGGATATATGGTTAATATATAAGTCAATTACTTTTCTAGATATCAGCAATGAACAAGTGACATTTTGAGATTCAAACACAGTATCATCTATATCACCATCCCAAATAATAAAATATAACAAATATGTATATGATCTATTTGAGGAAAATTACAATACTGCTAAAAGAAAAACACCAAAGAACTAAATAAATGGGGAGCTATTCCATGTTCATGGATACAAAGTCTTGACATTGTCAAGATGCCAGTTTTCCCCAACTTGATCACTAGATTCAGCTGAAGCCCAATGAAAACTCTTCAAGTTATTTTGTGTATATTGATAAAACTGATTCCAAAGTTTACATGGAGAAGCAAAAGATGGTGAATAGTCAACACAATATTGAAGAAGAAAGTTAGAAGACTGACATTACCCAACTATAAGATTAACTATCAAGTTACAGTAATCAAGGCAGCATTAATGAAAAACACAGACAAGGACATTTGGAACAGAGAGCTCATGAACAGACCCACATAGAGTCAACAGCTCTTTGACAAAAGGACAATACATTGAAGCAAAAATAATCATTTCAACAAACAGTACAGGAAAAGCTGGACATCTGCATGATTAAGAAAACAAACTAGAGATAGATTTACACTATTCACCTACATAAATAAATAAATAAATGGATAAATGAATGAATGAATGAATAAAATAACTCCTAATGGATCACAGACTTAAATGTAAAGTGTAAAATTCACAGACGATAACATAGGAGAAAACCTAGATGAATCTAAGTGTGATGATTTTTTTTTTTTTTACTATGACACCAAAGGCACAACCCATCAAAGAAATAATTGGTAAACTGGACTTCATCTAATAAAAGTTTTCTTTTGTACTAAAGAAACTATCAAGAGACTGAAAGGATATGCCAAGACTGAGGACAGTCAAGTCACAAAAAAGAGATACCTGACAACAGAATTTATCCAAAACATAAAAATAATTTTAAAATCTGCAATAAGAAAATAAATAACCCAAGTAAAAAAATGAATAAGACACTGATAGATACCTCTCAAAGATTTCAGCTATCAACTAAGCACACAGAAAGATGTTCTACATCATGTATCCTCAGGGAGTGTAAACCCAAACAACGAGATACCACTATATACCTATTTAAATAGACAGAGTCCAAGATCCATGCCAAATGCTGGTGTGAATAACCAAAATTCTCATTCGTTGTTGATGGAAATGTAAAACTGTATAGCCCCACACAAAGCTAAACCTGCACTGAGTACTTTTCTCACGTTACTGATTTTATGAACTAAATAATCTATTCACATCCAATCAGGGCCTCTAAACTTTGGCCTCATTGGAGTGAGGGAGGTTTGTTCCTCTCCACTCTTGATTCACGGTAACAATGCAAAGGTTCTGGACATACAATGTGCTGAACAAACGATTTCTAGACTCAGGCAGCACCAAGAAGTATGGTATGGATTTGCACACTGAGTCTGTGAACAAGTTGGAAGTAATAGAGAAGTTCTTCACTAGAAGGAAAAAAAAATCTAACAACAGGCACGTAACCTCAAACCACACAGTCTAAAATCTGATGAGTCTTAAGTCATCTTAAAAAAAATGATTCTAGCCTGTACCCCAGTTCTTGTATGCATAAATAAATTCTTAATAAAGAGAAAAAGGAAAAAAATGATTCAAAAGTTAGCTTTAATAAATTTTGTAGAAAAGTTGGACAAACAATACTAATTCTATCTGCGAATCAATATCAGAATTTGGAAAGATCTTTTGTATTTCATAAAACCTTTCCTGACTATTTGGATATTTTAAAAAACGTCATGGGTTTTTGTTCATTTTTTCACGTAATGACAAATCTCAACATTTTCTAAGGAAATAAAAAAAAAATTACAGAACAGCAAAATTCCAGAGCCACTGAAATTAAAAGGTTAAACATCTGCTCCATTGTTGAATGTTTTCCTACACAATTTTTAATTGAAAGAACATCAGTTTCTGATAGAACATTTGCTTTTAAAATGCTCAGATTACACAGTTCTAAGAAAATATAAATTACTAGAAAGAGCCTCCACTTCACTGATTAACTGAGTCATTAAAAAGGTTTGGTGAAAAGGATGTGACAAATCTGGAGACTTTCATTGTCACTTAGATATCTACAATTTTATATTTAACTACAAAGTGTAATAATCTTACCGTTCAATTTTTGAACAATGTAAGAAGATAAATTATGTTGCTAGAAACAGCTTGTTTTAAAAGTTGATCCACAGAAACAGTACTAAATTTGTTGGATGAAACATCTTAGCCACTTTTTATAATGACCACTTACTGCATCTTTAAAAACAGAGTACATTTTCATTATGGGGAAGGATGTACAGATTTCAGGCATTTGAGGCAACAGAAGCTAGGAGAGTATTTTATGCACCTTATATTGCAATGTAGTTTTCATAAACAAAAATAAGAATAGTCACTGCCACTCACACAGGAATAATTTCAAAGAAAACCAGTCAGTTACACTTACCTTGGGGTGCTATTAGAGTCCGTCCATTCTCCTGACACCAACCAACTGGCTGGACATAAGGACTATTGACATCACACCTGCAAAAACAGTTTTCTATTTTAGAGCCTATAATATTCAAGACCAGAGAAAGAATCCAAAAATAATTCCCATTCTGCACATTAAAAGATACCTCAGAAATATTACCCAGGTATGTTTCTTTAAATTTAAAAGTGCTTAAAAAGGGCCCGCCCCGGTGGCACAGTGGGTTGGGCAGTGCACTATGAAGCAAACTGCAGCCACTGCAGCACGAGTTCGATCCCTGTCACTGGCCAGGGAGGGGACCCACATGGCACAGCAGACCTCTCCTGCCTCGCCTGCTGCTGCCCTCGGCAGTGTGTTTCTGTCAATCTGCCTGTTCTGCATCCTGCTCTGTCTGGTGGATTCTCTCACCACCCCCACACCTCTGGCCTGTACCCCAGTGCTTGTATGCATAAATAAATAAACCTTAAAAAAAAGTGCTTAAAAAATGCATTTGTCTAGGATCTGATCTGCCATTGATATCCTCAAAGACTGAATATTTTAATAAACCTCTTTATTATGCAATAAGGGGTAACCCTTCTTGCAAACAGCAAGGAAAGATATGAATAAGCCAGTCAAAATTGTATAGGGTAGTCCAATCAGACTATATATGACTTTTATTTTCTTTCTGTACTCTTCAAAACTGCCAGACAATTCTGCCTAAGACACATACAACAATTAATGTACGCTCTGCTCCTTGATTCAAAGAAGAGAACAGGACCCCTTCAGGCTCATGAAGAACCACAGCCTCAGGCAGGTTATTCTGTACGTACTGTGAAAAAATACTACAAAAATTACTTTTGTCATACCCTTGTCTGTATTTCAAGTTTTGCCCCAAAAAAACCCTTTTAACTCTGCAATATTAGTTTAAAGGCTTCACACCATACAATTTCTCTGCTACCCACAGGCTTTCAAATAATTTACTCCATTCCGCCTTAATCTTCCCTTTTACAAATATGGTACTCTAAGTTGAACCTTTTTTTTTTTTTTTTTTTTTTTTTAGGAAAAACAGTACTGCAAATTCTTAACTTTCTCTTCACAGAAATACTTTCTTTAAGACTAGACACAACATAGTGAAGTCCCTGAACTGGTAGATGAGCCTCCTTATTTAACCTCTCCCAGAATGGAGGAAGTTTCTTGTGTGCCTTCATTTAACAGTTAATGTGGGAGGGAAGGTAGTGAAAAGTTAATTCACTGAATTCCTGATGTTTGTTACTATAAGAACAGCAAAAACAGCAACAGTACTGGAATGAAATAAAGTTTTAACACCAAACATGAACACACAAAAATAAAACGCACATTGGTGTCTCACCAGTAATCGTAACTATCATCCCAATTGTCAAAATGCACTAGTAAGCGATCTTCAACAATATCTGCTATGGTTGCCACACACACCAAGGAAGGGTTCTTCCTGTCGACGGCCTCCAGCTTCATTCCAACCTGAAATTCTTTAGGCATTGGCCCATTCTTACACAGCGCCAGAGGGAAGAGGCACAAAACAAAAAACAAAAACAAAAAAACAAAACAAACAAACAAAAAAGGACACTAAATAGGACTGAGCCACTGTCAAAGCTTCTATGATGTATAGAATCAGAAAAGACTACAGGGTATCAACACTTACCCTCCAGAATGAAGCAACTAGTAAAAATATACCAACAAACTGTTACAAAGTTTACATTCATAACAACACCCAGGAAGCCAGCTTTTAATTGACTCTCTTCTCCTGGATTTTCTTTTCCTTGTCATAGACATTTTCCCTCTTCAGTTCCAAGAAGTAAGTTGTATTAATTTTAAAATACGATGCTTACTAAGTACAGTAGTATCCAATAATTTCTTCTGTCCCCCAAAAGCTTCTGAATAGTTTCCAAATACCACTATTTGGAAAAGTGGTAAAGATAGTTCTTTTAACACTAAATTATCATTTACTTTGAGCCAATCTGAAAACAATAGTTTTCTCAATATTTAAGTAGCACATACACTAAGCATGAATGAGATTAGAGATAAAAAAAAAAAACTAAATGCTATTTTTAGTATCTGCACTATTTTTTGTATTAAAAATATGATGAATTATGATTTACAATAACAAAACCCCACTTTTAATAAACTATCATTAGCCAGTCCTGGGATTTAGAAATACGTTACAACATATGGGGACTACAATCGGGTTTTTTATTTATTCCCTATCTAAACTGAACCTGATTTTCTTTTCCTTTAACATATTACATTTGAAAGCAATTTTGCATTTCTAAAAGTCCCTTTCCTTGATACAATCCGATGGGACAACATCAGCGGTTGTATAAGATGCATTTCAAAATCAGGATACTGAAATCTCCAGGAGCTGAATGTATTCTAACAGTGACACAGTTAGCAGGAGGCAGGGCCATCCCGGGGCCCAAGACTTCCAGAAGTTCCCTTCCCTGGTTTGTGTCCTCACTGCCAGGCTGAAAGTGACTCAGAGGAGGTGAGAGCTGCAACATACTCTCATTCTCTGCTGAAGACTTGTTAGGTTTCTGGGGACCAGGTGGCATAAAGATGTGTTCTTCCCAAGTCCCTGGAACCTGTATAAAATGTCAACCTGATCCTCAGTACACTTAAATACAATTAAGATAAATAATTTCAAAGTCTACCTGTGCTATCTACTGGTTTCAAAACAGCAGAGCTAAATTTAAAGCCAAACAGAAAAAAAAAATTGCAAAATGCATAGGAAACTAATCAATTAAGTGAGAAAACTCATAGGAAACTAAAGATTTTCTAAAAACTAAAATACAATAGAATACACAGAGGATTTTAAGAAATGTGAGGTCAAGGAAAAATCTGATTTATACTGAGGAAGAAAATACTTACAGAACTTCTATTTCTGAATAATTTCTTGGGAGCATTTTGCAATTTGCAGGCCTTCAAGTAATCCATCCAAACAAATTTATCTTTTCTATAACCTAAAAAAGTATGTATTGCTCAAAATACCAACAAGATATAAACACATGCATATTAAATATATTATTTTTATTTTTTCAGTCTTCTGCCATAAATTCAAATCTTTAGATGACTACAAAAAAATAAATTGACATCTGTTAAACTGTTTCAATGCTTTTTAATATATGAATTTCAAAACAGGTGAATGTGATTTCCCTTCATACATATCATTCCCTACAATTTTTAAAATTTATTAAAATAAGGAATTTGTACACTGGTGGTTTGTTAAGTCTAGTCTCCCATTACAATTCTCCAAACCAAACAAAGAGAAAAGACAAAAGTTCCTTTGTCCATCATCACTGTTGACAAAGCCAGTTCACCAAGACAATCCACGGCCCAGATGGTACAACAATCCGAGGTGCCAGACACGTGGAGCAAATTACAGGAGCCCATTTGGAAATCGAAGAGCATTAGGCAGTTCCAGTTTTGAGCTCCTTGCTGTTACAGGATTCCCATCCATGTGTCTTAAAGTGGCTCACACAACACTGGCCCAATAAGATGGACTCAATAAATACTTTCTGAGTATTAAACAGAGAATAAAACTCCTTGCAAAGCCGTCAGGTCACGAATACATCTCTAACTTTATCTCCTATCTCCTTCCTCTTGCTTCTCTGCTCCAGCAACATTCATCTCTTCATGATTTTTCAACTGCATCAAACACACTCTGCTCTTAAGGCATCTACTCCTGCTTTTCTCTCTGACAGTGCTCTTATCCAGGTAGCCACATTTTTTCTCTCTCATTTCCTCCATGCATCTGTCAGATGCCATCTTCTCAGACCTTTCTTGACCATACCATGTAAAAGAGGACACCTCTGTGACCACTCTCAGTTCTCTAACCCTGTCATTGCCTGACACCAAATCTCTATCCATGTTTATTATCCATCTCCCCTCTAGAATGAAAGCTCCATGAAGACAGATGGTTTATTTTACTCAATGCTATATCTCCAGTGCCTGCACATAGTATGAGTCCATAAATATCCACTGAATGAATGAGCCTATTAGTAACTGCCAAGAAATCCAGGAATCTTAAGGCACTCAAACCTTCAGTTTCAGCAACTGATCTCAAAACAACCCAAGTCAGTTGCTAATAAAAGAATACATTAAGAATGTGCTGTTTTTAAGGTTGCAAGTCATCGAAAGGGCTAACGTTCAAGCAGGAGATCTTATGCAGAAGTTTTCTGTGTAAGGCAACAGGAACACTGACATATCAATTGATCAGACTCTCTCACCTCACCAGCACATGGCAAATAATAGAGGCTTTAGTCACATTTGTCAGTCCCAGGTTTCTCTAGCACTAACAAAAGACAAGGGGATTTCTAATTCCCAACAGAAGAACACAGAATGAAATTGTTTTCACTGATCACATTTCCTAGAGCCATGATTTCTGCTTGAAACAAAATACATATAATGAATCAACTTTCCTAAAAGTATCAAAGATTGAGGTATTTCATTTTAATCATGATATAAACATTTGTTACCATCATTATTTGCAAGATTTAATAAACTTAAGTAAAATAATTTGCATAAGACTTTTTTCAACCCTTGGTACTTTATCAGAATATTGGACCTAAACATTCACCGATGCTTTTCTTTTAAAAATATCTATTTATTTCTAAGAATGGTATCCTTGTATTCTTCCTACTTTTTTGAATCAAACTTTCACTTTGAAAATCAATTTGCACCAGGCTTTCTTGTTAGTAGTTCATGAAATGTTGTTAAAATAAAACTGCCTTCCCATCCCAGCTTACCCTTAGGGATGTGCAATTCATGCTTGGTCTTTTCACACCACCCAACTGGATGAATGTCAGGGGAACCAGCATTGGTCCAAAAATCATAGCAGCTTAAATAACCATCAAAATGAAGTCTTAGTCGATAACCGCACACCTGTAAAAAGGAATGTTTGCAATTGTGCATTAAGTATCATGCATTTGAGACATACACAGAACTAACAAAATATTCATATATTTGATGAGTGCCATCAACATGTATGAATCAGGCCTTCCCTCCAAATATGTTTGTATTTGGATTTATAGGTAGCATCTGAAGAAGAAAAAATGCTGACTAGATAAACAGTCCTTCAAGTATTATATATTTTTCCTGCAAAAAAAGTTATGCTTTTACTCAGTCTAGACATCTGATGTCAATTTGCATATATATTAATTGAGCTTATTCATTAATTCAATATCTGTCAAACATTCCTTTCTGAAACCCTAGCTCAAGTTGTCTGGCTTACATTCATGTCACAACACAATATAAAATAAGGTACAGAGCAAAACCAAAATGGGTATGAACTTATTTCAACTGCAACATATGGCTGCAGCATACACAATAAAGGAAGTAACACAGGCAGAGAAATATATCCTCTAGTCAAGCAATCAGAGAGTAAATTAAGTAAATTGTGTTTTGTGTTTAGTGTTATTGAAAAATATAAATAATTTTTGTCAATTTGAGAAAATAATTTCTTGTAAATAATACATTTTATAAATCATTTAGTTTCATCAACTGCTCTTCACTACTTAATTTTCATTAAAAACATGTATTTATATGTGTAATATATATGTATATATACAGATACTTTTCATATGCATTTCCCCTTAGTTCAGCTAAAACTTAAATAAGCATGCTTCTTTTAACAGAAAGAGCAACATTATGGTATTCACTAATTGTTATCAATCTCAAACGAAACTATTTATCAATTAAATCCATCTTAACCATTAGATTTGAAGTGGTTATTGAAAATCAATCTTCAGAGACAGAAAGAGTTCATTAAAAATATGTATAACCCATATCTAATATATTCATAACTACAGGAACTTGTCTGTAACAGAACATACTCGTTATTCTATAGAAAATTCTCTTCTGTCACTGTGCAACTAGCCCAGAACAATAACAACATCTCTTACCTCAGCTACAGAAAGCACACAAAATACTGATGGGTGTCGGGGGTCAATGCCTTCTAATCTCATTCCAATCTGAAAACCATTTTCATGCTCTGGAAAGGACTGGTCCTAGAGAATTTTATAACATTAGTCACTGAAATATCTTCACAATCTGATATTAAAACACTTGGTGTGGCCACTCATATCGACAACATACTGTACTAGTATGGAAGTTCAGCTAAAGAGATACAGCTAGAGATATGGCCCCTCATATATTTTACCCTGAAAGATGCTTGATTGACCCTCATATATTTAACCCTGAAAGATGCTTGATCATGTTTGCTAAACATTCTGAGAACTTCCCATTATATTTCTTATACCCATTTTTCCCTTTTACATTTGAAGAACTTCTGTATTCTGGAAACAATCCCTTGTTTATTACTATGATTACCTATTCCTGGTCTGTGACTTGTCTTTAGTTTGTTTATAATGATACTGCTGGAAAGAATTTTGTTCTTTAATGTAGTACAGTATGATTCCCTGTAGAGTTTGTATATCAGACCAGAAATACCTGTCAACCGAGAACCTACACATATGTTCCCATAGTGTTCTTTTCAAAAACTTTTGTTTGTATTTAAATCTACAATGTGATTGGAATTAATTTTTTTCCTACAGTGAGGAAAACAGATTATTCAAAAAAGTTCCAAATAGTAGATAATTTTATTGATAAGCAAAGTTACCATTCTATCATATTTCTAAATATTTGTGGGTCTATTTTTGGCCTTTGCTCCATTTATTGAGTACCTGCCAATAACACAAGGTTTTATTTGCTTATAAAGTGTTCTTCTATCCTTATCATCTTGAGTTTGCTAATTTAAGACCTTTTTCTCTTTCCATTTTCAAAATTATGTTTATTAGGGTAACAGATTTAAAACAACATATGTTTTAAGGGTATAAAGCATATATAATTATTTTCTGAATCGATCATTTACTTCTAAATGCAAAATATTCTTCCCTAAGACTAATCTTTCCCTTCTATAACTGTAGCTTTCTTCTTAACTTCTAGAAATTAAAAATTTACACAAAATTTTAAAATAATTTTCCATTCACATTTCAATTTTTCCAGTTTTTGAACCATTTCATCCTCCAAAACGGTATTCAATTTAGTCATATATTAAATTTAGTTGACTTATTTCTTTTGTTTCCTTCAATCTGTAACATTTTCCATAGCATTTATCTTCTTTAATACCAACATTTTTAAAGAACAAAGTTTTTCCCCCTCCTCCATTATTTAAAAGGCAACTTCCTCATTTTGGATTGTGTAATGTGTCTCCATGGTTAGATTCAGATTATGCATTTTTTTTTTACAAGTTTAGTACATGGGTGATAAGAGGTCCTTCTCAGGATATTACATATGGAGTCAGGTGATATCCACCTGCCCCCACGATGGTGATAATAATATTGATCACACAATCACTTATTCAATCATAATGATCTAGTTATTTCACTGTATAGTTACATACAGAATGCACAGTTACAAACATACGTAAATACATATAGCTTATATAAAATGTAATTAAAACATATCTAAATCCAATCTATGATCATAGGTTTTATTCTGCTTTTTTCCATCCATTTTATGTATTTTGCCTCTAATAAAGTCAACACATTTATTCATGTAATAAATCCTATAGTATATCTACTATAATTTCAGACCTCTTTTACTCAGAGGGCTAATACACAAACCTACAAAAAAGTTCATTATTTAAACAAATGAGTTTGCAATGTTCTCACCCTACTCAGCAAGCAATCCATAAATGAGGTATATAATTAAAAACTGTGTTCATAAACTACTTTGATTCCATTTTTTCTCATCAGTGAGGCTATGGTATTCATTTAAAATGATTGAGTTCATTGGTTTCATTTTGCTTTCAGCTCTTAATGCTTTTTATCTGCTAATATATTTACTTTTAATATAAGTATTAACAGCTTCCCAAAGTTAAAGTTATGTAAAAAAAAAAAAAAAACACTCAAAGCTGTATCTTTTCTCCCATATCCTACTCAACCCATGCTCATGCTATCTCCTGTGGTAATAAACCTCATTATTTTCTGGTTTCTCCTTTCTAGTTATCTATCTGTAAAGATGATAAGCTATGTGTATGCTTTTTCATAATTTTCATTTCTTGTTTACACAAAAGGCAGCATACACTCTATGCTGTTTTGCACTTGTCTTTTTCACTTTTTAATGGTCCCTGGAAACCACTCCATGTCAGGTCATAGTAACTGTCCACAACTTTTATATAGCTGCATTGTACTCCCTTATACTCCACTGTGTGTAGGTAGCTTACTTAACCTTCTATACTTGAGTGCATACCTTTTTCATATGAACTGGCTTGTAAACAGTCATTAAAACTTTCTTATATTCACAGATCCTTTTAAATGCTTCCAAGAAAAAACTTAAAAGATGGCAAAAACCAAAAAGAAATGGCAAGAATGAATGATTTCTCAGGAATATTTTACTCCTACAAAAACAAATGTCATGTACATTTTAAAATTTCGCAGTCTTCTTCTCACATACACTATTTTCCTGAGTTTTGTGTGACTACCTCCTATTCAGTGTTTTAAAATTTCATGGTTAACTTCAAAAGCACCACACACATGTACATATGTATATTCACAACATTAATAAAAAAAGGAAAGGAGGGAAGACAGACCATGAGACAGCATATTAATAACTCTGAAAGGTAATTTAAGGAGCTATAGAAACTGAGAGAACGTTTCCATATTTTAACAAAACTGAGAGATGCAAAGTGGGGATGGGAAGGAAACAGTATTATGTTGAGCACACTATACTGTCTTATTACATATGAATGATAAATTCAAGACACTGGAAATAATTCACAGCTGGGAGTTAGGATGATCAATGTTACTCTTGTCAGCATTTCAAATGGTTGCTCAATTGAACATTTGGGAGCTTTATATAATGTTGCAAGACACTATTATGGCTTATATACCATAGCATTCTTTGGAGGGCTTCGAATAAAACCCAAAATATTCACTTTAACATCTGAAAGGAAATATTTTACCAAGAAATATCATTGCTTTCCATTGATCTCTTTTTAATGTAATGATTTATACATAGCATTTTTTTTCTTTCTAAAAATCTTATATTTTATTAGTTGATAGCTGTGCTTATAAAATTGTTTTATATGAAAAAGAGAAATGAAATGTCTGAATTCAAAGTAAACAGTAAGTCCATTAAATTCAGTCAGAAAAAATAAAATAAAATCAAGTTTGTAGACCTGAAAAAAATTACAGCAAAATAAACTCATGCCCAGAGAAACTAAAAGACTTTCTCAAGGTCCACAGCCAGTTTAATAGCAGAGTGTAACTAAAGCTCCACATCTGTATGTCTCCCAACTATTTGTTCCACACAAAGGGACAGATGTGGCAATCAAACTGGTAAAACAAAACTTGGTTTGAGCTTTGGAAAACCTGAAGCACATTTCCAAGGGAGAACCTGGTACTCTGGGGTACAGAGTTATTTTGTTTCATTATTTTCTTTTTCTAGAAAAGGTTCAAAAGGATTTTTTTTGGGTATGAAATTGATTAATTTTGTCACTAATGATGGAGAAGGATTATTCAAAGCTCCAGTACCTCAGGTACAAAGTCTGCTAATGGCAAAGTTCCTTTATGAATGACAACATAACAACACTCATTCTTGTCTGTGTGTAAGCAGATCTTTTCTGCATGAGTACGCAAAGTCATAAATGTGCAGTGTGAACAATTCTCGGACACTTGATAGATAGGGATGAGAAATTAGTTATTTTGCTGTTTATCACTGAGAACCCCGTTACAAGAGCAGAAAGATAATGCTTCTAATGACTGTGTCTTCGCCACTATACAGATTGCAGAAGGGGGTAGCCTTGGCTCGAAGGAGAGCATCGACTAGTTGTGGGTTACAGAAGAGTGTCCACGTGCTAAGCGGTAGACTATACGAACAGCCGCAGTCATTCTGTTTTATTCACAGGCAAGAGTTGTCAGTCAACAACATGTTCTTGATCTTAACTCAATATTGAAAGAAATGAGGAAAACTGGGGCTGCAATGGAATCATAGCCATAAAGGTACGTTTACAGCACGCTATCCAAAGAACTCAGAAAAGCAGCCAGCTTCTGATTTCTAAACCTTCACAGGATTACTGTCAAAAAGGAAAATGTTCATAGAAATTTTATATGGAGATGATAAAACAAAATTTCCTATAATACCAAAGGCCATTGTCATGATTACAACATCTTCAAACTCTTAAATGTTTTCAGTTTGTATCTTCAGAGCTAACATCACAATTTTAAATGTGAAAGGAAAATTATCAGGAAGTCTTGTGGAGAAGCTGTAACATAAACAGCTTGAGCTTAGAGAATTTAACTCTGTTGATATGCAGATCTTTGTCAGAGTCAAACTTTCAGGTTTTGAGTGACATCCTTATTGACTTAGCATTTGATGAAATGAGTGGAACCCAGGTTTATGTTTGATTTAAATATCCACAATGATCTAGATCATCTGAAGAACCAAATAACACCTGCTATCATAGCTAACAACTTACAATGGTTTAATAGAACCTGACTAGTCTTCATCAAGTCACACACAAATGCCTTTTATCCAATAAGCATACATGTTCACTTAACTCTGGGTCAGACACTGTTCTAAGGACTTTTAAATTGTCCAGAAAACCTTATGAAACAGGTATTAGTTACTATGTACATTTTACAGATGAAGAAACTAAGGTACAAAAGGCTATGTAAAGTGCCTGAGTCCACAGTGTGTGCCTGCCTTTAATGTATGGGTGACTGGGCATTATAGATTATTTTGGAAAGCTGTGAGCAACTACTCAATTCAATGACTAAAGATTTCATAGATTTTAAATTATAAAATAACAAGTTTTCAAAATATCTAAAATGGATGATCTGAATGTGTGCTTTATAGACATTAAATTATCGCCAGATGTCAAACATTAGAAAACAGTGCCAGGAAGAATACTATACCCCTATATGTGGGAATTTACTATAAAATAAATGAAGCACTTTAAATCAGTATAGTGAACATGCATGGCCCTAAAATACATGGCTGTGTATTTGGAGAGAAAAACTGAACTATACTCATACCACCACACCATACACAAAAATGATAATAGATGGAGAGAAAACAGACAACAAAATATAATGCAGCTATTAAAAAAATCAAGACACAGACCTGGATTTGCTGTGGTGGCATGATAGCTATAAAATACTGGTAAACAAAAAGCAAACATTGGGCAAGTAAAACCACAACTATTTATATGAACATTCTCCACTTATCTTCATAATTACATATATACACATTTGGAAGTATACACAGTGAATTATTTTGAGTGGTTCATCTAGAGAAAGGAGCCAGCAGATGGGAAGCCTCTCAGTTTTATACTCTGTCTTGTTAGGATTTTTGAATGGTAGTGTAATTTTTTTATATCAATACACACACACACACACAAGACCACGTGATGATAGTATTAAGAATGTAGGTAGGACACAGGTCATGAGAAATCTCAAAGTCCTGTTAAGGACCTTTTAGTGTATTAATAGTTGATGAAGCATTAGCAGAAGCTTTTAAGCAGTGGAGAGAAAAAAAAATCTTGTTTTTAATACATGGCACTTAGGGTGAATTAGAAAAATAGCAAAACTAGAAATAGGATAGAAAATGAAGAAGACTTCTGGTCTCTACCAATAATTGAGAAATGTTCAGATACCATGTATAGCCTGTAACTCAGAAAATTTAAACCTTAAAATTCTCTGTACTGGAGTTGTTAGAATCCCCATTTCACATATGAGGAAAGAGAGGCTCAGAGGCATTCACAAATACTCCATTTGCTCCACTTGTTAGTGGAAAACTTCAAGTTAGAATTCAAGTCCTGGTGTGTGTGCTTAACTGCAAGGTTATATTACATTTTAAAATGCTCCAAGAGCCTGGACAACAAATAATGAGGGCCTCGGGTGCAGAGCCAGAGATGTAAATGTCAGGCAAAGCCAGATTCATACCTATTTAGGAGGTAAAAAGGCTGTACCTGAAACTGGCTGGATGCAGAGGATGAGGGAGGCAGGGATTTTAAACTGATACCCAGTTTTCAGGCTTGGAATAAATTCCCAGAGTATCCACAATGTGATAACCTTTATTTTTATAATGTTATCAGCATACACTGACACCTTCAAGAACTTTATGAACAGTTACATTTTACATCCAGTTTTTAATTCCTACTTTCTGGTGTATTATGATAGCTTCATTGTTCTTTCAAGTATCTTACAATTAATTTTTTCATGATAGGTATCTTATGAAAAGTAACATGTCTTTCACTGAAAGACACTTGCAGACTATGAGAGGTTTGAAACTCCTTTTTTCCTTTCTCTTGAAAAAACCTTTTTGACTTATCTGAACTAACAGCGGACCTCACCAAGAATATTAAAACCCCTTTTGATTATCTCTTATCAAAATAACAGAGAAATGAAAAATATATGTACACATACAGTCACATTCATTTACATATATACACACATTTTCTCCCCTATTCTTTAAAACACACCTTAATGTAGATTTTTTTAATGATGAAGCAAAAGTGGGGTAGATGATGTCTTTAAGGAGTCTAGAAAATTTTATACAAAATTTTGTGTGCATATGGATAAGCACGTCTCTAAAGACATTAACAATAGCTTTCATTAGATGTTCAAAGAGACCTAAGACCTAAAAAAGGATTAAAAGTCATGTGGCTGTCCTTTAAGGAACGTGTCATTAATCAATCCACTGACTAAATAACACATTTAGGCGACTTCAATAAGCAGAACACAGCAGTTCACTGCAGCTGTTCATCATGGATATACAGGCCAGGCAGCAAGGCATGCTTCAAATTCTGCTTTTTCAAAGTGACTCCTATTTTTGCCATCTATTTGTTAGGCTAATGGGGAAAAATCATCACCTACATAATTAAACATAACTCGCTACAAGGCTTCAGTTAAGATGGCAGTGAAGGATGGCTGATTGTGTATTTTTAAACTCTCATTTTAGAGACTACTTCCTTGTTATTTTGAACATTTTTTCATAGATTAATTCTGAATTCTAAACTGCTGCCAAGATTATACCAAGAGGCTTGCCACCAAAAGAGAATACAGAATGCATGGCACAACCAAAGTGTACTTTATTAAGTTAGTGAATGTAATGCAAAATTCTCCTTTCCTCACACCTACTGACCTACTGTTAGTAAAATGGATACCTCCAGTCACCCTAACCTAACTACTGACTGAATTATTAGAGTTTCAGAAACCAAAATAAAGCACAAACTAAAGTGAGTGAAATACTGTTGAATTTAGGCAGCTTTAGAACAACAAAGATCTTTATTAACAAAGAAAAAGTACTCACACAGTATAAGTATCGCACAGAAAAAACTTTCTTTTTGTAACTGCAGTATTTTTAATTGTGGTAACCTGGGTTAACAAAGTATATGATTTAGGGCTTCTGGGTTGACACCTCTTCAAACATACGTTACCGCACCTCACCCACCACCCTAAAGCATCAATAGCCCTCCACACAGTCTACCTGCCCCCTACCTGCTTTACTCCCATTCCCACCCTCTCCCTTTAGTAGCCTTGGTTCTGCAGTTGGATTGCTAGTTATTTGTTTTGTTTAGTTTTGCTTCTTCTTTTGTTTTGCTACTTTATATTCCACAAAAGAGTGCAATACCCTCCAGTTTTATCCATGTGGCTTTATCTTCTTTATCCCCTCATCAGCTACTGGGCACTTAGATTTTTTCTATAACATGACTATTGTACATAGTGCTGCAGCAAGCTTAGATATTCCTTTGCTTTTATATTCTTGGGATTAAAACCTTCTGCTCAGTGAAGTGTGAAATCTCCCCATGTCCTCTCTGGTACATTCTGTCCTGGTCTCTGCTAACCACAGAGTGGGTTCAGTTTCACCCTGAATGACTAGACTCTCCCTGTGTATTGCCCCTCTGGTTAAATGTTGATGTTCCTGTTGGAAGTGAAGCAAGGAATCTCTTCTCTTCTTTTCAATATTTTATTTATTTCTTACAGTGTTTACTTTTTGTTTCTCGGTATATTTCCCACAGAATTTCCACCACCAGTTCACCCATGCACCATCACCAACCCCTGTGCTCGTCCCATCCCTGCCTTGAACCCAATCCCTCCCTCAGCCCTGCAGAATGCCTCTCATTTGTAGCTGTCTGTTTAGTTTTGTTTTGTTGTGGTTTTTTTGTTATTTTTTTTTTCCGAGGAGCCTCTTCTATCACCATTTGTATGATATTCCTACACAGATGAGCTGGGCACAGTGGGCACACCCTTTGCATGGCAGAGGACGCCAGAGCCCTGTGGGTGGAGGAAGACCAAGAACTTTTTCAGTAATGGCTAAAGGTGTCTGAAAATTCACTAACTGTCAATCAGTGGAGTTCACTGTCTAAAAGAACAAAGCCACAATTTTCTTGCTTGTTTGCTTTTTATATTTTACATCATTCTTCCTTTCTGCACAATGTATGCTTTCTCCTCTCAGGTGTAGTCCCCATAAAATTCCCACCACCAGTTCACCCGTGCATTAAAAAGATAAACTCAGGCCATTCACAGCAACATGGATGGAGTTGGAGGGATTATACTCAGTGAAAAAAGTCACAATTTTTTTTTATCCCAATGAAAACAAGGCTACTTATAACAAATTTCCTTTAACTAAAGCGGAAAGGCTGTAGAAATTGTCTACCATTGATTCTGAATGGAGCTATTTTCTTATTTTAATTCTTCTTCCTTCTGAACGTGACTTCAGCTTCCAGCTGGAAATGCAGATAAGCAGCCCATAGAGGGGATTCAAGCCCCTCGAAAAACAAACCGCAGTCCATATCTGATTGTTGGGCTCAAGCACTTCAGATCTGCTAAACTACTTCACAGATCCCCACTCCCAGAACTTTGAATCACACCATTTCAGAGAAGTGGAATCTAAGAATAGGAAAAGTATCTGAGCCACAAGATCAAGATGTACCTTTAGTTATGCCCCAGAACTTAGAGCTTTAGAGAATATGAGAAATGAACATGAATGGGAATTTGCTGTTCTTTAGAGTACCAGCAATTAATCAGCTTAAATGACTTCATGGTGTAAGGCTACATTCTAGTTTTAAAACACTTCCTCTTCTGCCCTTGATTTAAACCCCAACCAAATATCTGACTTTAATACACATAGGTTATTTTTTTTTTCCTACATTCTAGTTTTAAAACACTTCCTCTTCTGCCCTTGATTTAAACCCAACCAAATATCTGACTTTAATACACATAGGTTATTTTTTTTTTTCCTGGGAGAATGTTAAACACCAATGAAATTATCCTGAAACTGATCGCAGTCAGCACGCAGCTGGCTATGCCTCCCAGCAGATCAGAGTCTCAGCCTGGGGCCTCACAGGGCCTTGCTCTCCATTAGGGACCCTTAGCAAACACCCTTCCTTCCCTCAGGTGAGCACCCCTGACCCCCAGGGCTGACTGAGAGCTCCTTGGGAGAAGCTAAGGCCTAAATCACAACCTTGCATGGCCCAGTTTTTCACCAGTGGGCCACACCTGCAATGGGAAGTTCATCCCACTCAATACTCAGCAGTTTTCTCTTCACAGCAGATCAGGACCCAAATCAGGGCCTCGCAGGGCCACCTGCTATGTCAGAGACCCTCAAAAGTCCCTCAGTAACCACCACTCCCCACCACCACCACCTCCAGGCCCAGCCACTTGCCCCTCAGGCATAGACAGGCCCAAGTTGCAACCCTGCAGGACCTAGATATTCATCACGTGCTCTAACCACACTTGCAATGCATCCCATTCAGCATTCAGCCACACATTGTCTCCTCCTGTATCAGGAGTCTTAAGTGACCCTCTACCCTCCTGTTCACAAAAAAAAAACAAACCAGAAAACATTCCCTGAAGCACCTTGCATCCTGGAAGAGGCAAGGTCCCATAACTGAGCCTCTGTACTCAGCATGTGCCAAACACTCTCAGCCAACAGAACAAGGCCCAGAAGTGCTATGGGGGATGCTCCACCATCTCCACAGGATACAAAGTTATTTGTTTCCAAAGCAGTAATAAATTTTAAGAAAAGAGAGATATATTATGACACAATAGCATGCAGTAAAAGATGTCCAGTATTAAGATGAGACTGAAGGAAGCATTGGCAAAAGTGGAAACCTCAAGTCTGTGTACAATTCTTCCTGCCTTGCATTAGAAGATAAATGGGTTCAAGTGATTAAATGTTTCTGTTTGTATCATAAAGAAGGTCAATGAGTCATCACTGTGAAGGCAGAAGGAATAATAATCATAAGGAGAGAGAGAGTTTTGTAATGCCAATATGTGCCAATAACAAGCCAGCAGGTAAAGCTCAAGTGATGTGTGGTTTTCAGATTTTTCTCCCTCCCCTCCAATCCTCTCCCCCCACCTCCCCTCACCCCCCCACCCTCCACCCCCAATCTGAGGAAACAGATCAGAACGCTTGCAGTGTACAGATCAGAATGCTTGCACTGTACAGATCAGAATGCTTGCACTGTAGGTCAGGCTCTGAGGAAGACAGCCAAGAGCATTACTGCAGTCAAACCAAAGAAAAGTCCTGACAAGGGCAATGTCCAACAAGACTAAGGGCCTCCCTTATTCTCTGGAATGAAGGAGAGGTCTGGGCACTCAGTGCTACCAAGAAAGCCAGGCAGAAGGCTCTGGGGAAAGCAGAAAACTAGGACCTGAGAGAAGTATAATTTTAAGAATTGCTTACATTTAATAAAGTAAACTATATGTCAAACATGGTATTATGCTATACTACGTATATACATATACATAGCTCAATAATCCCTGAGAAATGAGTAGTATTATCTTTCATTTTGGTTAAATAAGTGTAAGAGAAATGCATCACAGAATAGTCTTAATAAAGTGAGTGGAAAGACTTAATGAGGCAGCTAATAAATAATAGGAACACAAAATGTACTCCTAGAGAGTTCATTTTTTTAAAACAGAGAAATTGCTTTTAAAAAAAGAAATTCAGTAAGCCCTCATGGAGATTATAATTCTACCTAAAGACAATGCACCTACATGTAATCACATAGACAATAGTTAAATATGTTAAGTACATACTTGATAAATAAACAGAGTTATGTTTTACGAAGATCATTCTGGCAACAGTGTCCAAGAAATCTTAAAGGTGTGGATAGTCATCATGGATAGAAACCTCTAAAGAAACCCACTAAAATATGTGCATATATTTTAAGTCCAGAGCTTGTTCCTAATTAAATGGATATTGGCAGAAAGTAGGAACTGAAAATTAAGGGACAAAACTTAAGCAGACTAAAACTCAAACATACACAGAACAAGGAGAGAGGAAGGCTCTTTCCCAGGGACAAGAAGCTGAGAAAGCTGACTCAGAATGGAGGCCTAGAGGATCGGTCCAGTTTGGATGGTATGAGGACAACAGTATTGTGCACCACAGGAGGAGGCAGGAAGACAGAAAGACTCAGGATGGAGACTGAACTCCAGCACCAGGTGGGATGGAAGTTCAAGAAGCAGACTGGATACCCACGAAGCCATGGGTATTTTTTTTAGTGCAGAACAACTAAATCATAGGAGAAGAGAAGGACACTGAGGAAAGTCTGGCAAGCAGTGGTTAGAAACAAGCAAACTCATGACAGAGTTCTAGAGTGGAGGTAATAAGGTCTAATGTGTGTCTGGCTTTCAAACATGGAGGTCACTTCTGTAAGAGCAGTTTCAGGCAGTGGTGGGAATTAAGGCCAAGTTGCAGAAGTTGGAGGAGGTAAAGTTTAGGGGAAATAAAAGAAAATATACTAACATTTCAAGAAACTAGATTGATCAAATAAGTAAGTCACAGAGGAAAATACAGAATCGAGAGTCAGTACTTTTTTTTAAAGATGAAACTAACTTGGGTCTCTCTGGTGGCCTAGGGGTTAAATCTCAGTGCTACCACCACTACAGCCTGACTTCGATCTCCCAGCCAGGGAGCTGATCCACACAGCCCAGCAGACCTCTCCTGTCTTACTGCTGCTCTCCTTAGAAATGTTTTTCAGTAAATCCATCTGTACTGTTTTCCATTCTGTCTCTTGTGAATCCTCTCACCCCCTGCACCTCTGGCCTACACCCCAGTTCTACACACACACACACACACACACACACACACAAAAGATGGGACTAACTTAAGCATATTTGTAATCTAACGGGAAAGTTTAAAAGGTTAAGTTAACTTCCAAGCAGGGCATAAGATAAATAATAGAGTCGGGTTTCTTAAAAAGCAAAAATGGAGTGGATCCAGAGCACAGGTGAAAGATGATGGAGATGGGTCCTTTTCTTAGTATAACAGGGAGAAGAGGTAAGAGTAGGTGTGGTGAGTGAAGGTTTACAGGGGCAAGCTGAAGGTCTCACCTTCATAGCAGCGACTGCCTTCTGCTGAGAGTAAAGAAAGACACTTCTAAGAACTGCCTTCCGAGGAAACAGAGAGCTCAGGCTGACAACCATGAGTTTGTGGTGCCAACAATCTAGAAGGTTTTGTAATTCTTCTCCAGCAGTGTTCAGCAGTTTGCATAAAATTCAATTCATTCAGACCTAGGATTTGGGTGGGTGAATAGGGAAAAAACAACAGGACTGTCCCAAGAAAACTGAAGATCCAGGCAAAACAATGGCTGGACTGATGGAACCTGGGGGCTACATTGGCTGAAGGAGTGTGTGAAGACAGAAAGAAGAAAAATGGAAGAATTTAATAAGTTTAGTTTAAAGGAAAAGCTGGTATCATGAAAATAAGGGAGAGAAAGAGCTGCAAATACATAAAGAAGATGAGGTAAGACTTAGAATCCAGTACTACAAAGGAAGTCTAATTCTTACTTACGCAGTGTGGTCCTGGAGCAGAAGGATGGATTGAAAAGGAAGTTCAATTCCCTCGGTTGGAGGTGCTCAGGACACACTAGGGAGTTCAGACTGTCCTACAGTCAAAGGCATTTCTAGGAGTAGAAGACAACTAGAGCAGTGAAGAGAAGTGGTGCGAGAAGGGTTGTAGTGTGTTCAGAAACACACACAATCTAATGAAGTAACAGGAGTGGAAATAGTAGTGCTAAGAAGGGACAAACCTCTAAGGAGGGAGGTGAAAACTTAGAAGTGGGAGGGGAATAATGAACGGGCAGGGAGCTAGGGCCTTCTCACTTTGAAGAACGGAGAAATGGAGGTGGTGGTGCAAATAGTGTACTCTCAGGAAGCAGAGACCCTGGGGAGTAGGTGTGCATTTTGGTGGAGGAAATATGTTGAGCTATTCATGACACTGCATCATTGTTTTATAACAAGCAGGGTTTGCAAAGATGATGGGAGAACTACAGGAGGGAGCCAATCCAGGAGAAGCCACTCAGGCCAGGGGCAGGGGCAGGGCTGCACTGGCAAGGAAAGAGGGTAGTTACTGTGGTCAGTGGAATAGTGGCAGCCAAAGATATCCACAACCTAATTTCTTGTCCTGTGAGTATGAAATCTTATATATGGCAAAAGATACTCTAGAGATATGATTAGGTGAAGAATCCTGAGGTGAAGTTATCCTGAAATATTCCAGTGGGTCTAATGTATCATAAGGGCCCTCATAAAAGGGAGGCAGAAGAATCAGAGGGGATGTGATGATGGTTAAAGAAAATGAAGTGATGCATTTTAAGCAATGATGTTTGTAGAAATTCATCATAGCACATAAAGAAATTAATACAGTCCCCTGGCTATCTGAAATTGAAATTAAAATTATGACACTAACTTATAAAAGATATGTCAAAAGTCCATGATATTTAAGTTTATCCTGATGACTTTTATTTGTTCTGAAATACCAAATTATTTCCAAGACATGGAAGTGTCCCTGCTTTGCCCCTGATAGTACTTAACCTATAACCTACCTCCCCACAACAGCTGGGGAGAAAAGAGCATCTGGAGATAAAAGGCAGAGCATTTAGGGCCAAAGACTAAAGCCAACAGAAATGTGAGGCCTAGAGGAGTCACTGTCACCAGAACGGCCACGTCGGAGCTGAGGCAGGCTGTGTTCCCTAGGTCAGAGGCTGACAGTGCTGCAGATGATTTCCTCTGGAATGCAATGCTGGCGCTGGTCAAGCAGAGAGCTGGGTCCGCTCAAGCCAGGTACTCAGAGCACATATGGTCTCACTCTGCTCCTGTATGTTCCCCACCCTCACGCCTGTCACGGTGAACTGAGATGGCTGCTGCCTAAATTTGTGAGGGTAGAGTGGCTGGGACAGCCTGTGAAAGAGGAGGGTCTTAATGGAGGACACAGACCTATGAAGTTTAGGTAGCAAGAGAGGAACAAAGACCTTCAAACTTGGGATGAAAACTAGTCAAGTGGAGTCAGTAATACGAAACTCAATGTGCAGTCCAGTCAGACAAGCATGGAAGCAGCTCTGTGCTGATGTGCATCCACACGGGGTTAGACAGGTCCTCAGATTCCAGGCAGACCTATTAACAAGATGTGATGGGCAACCAGGTAAAAAGAACGCTTTATGAAGACAGGCTAAAAGGGAAGGTCATGATACAGCAATGGAACAAACACACATCCCTCCCTGCTTGGAGAGAAACACTCCCTCCCTCCCCCCATCCCCCACGGGGGGGGGGGTTACTCTTAAAGATTAATCATGAAGATTAAGCCTTAATCTTTATGTTCAGCAGACATCTTGCTTTTCCTTGCATTCCAAAGAAAAAGGTCTTTGCTGCAAAGAAATTTCAAAGCAAAGCAAAGGACAAAACCCTGCAAATACAACATCAGAACAGCTGACCACCCAGCGCTTTGCTTTGCAGCAAGGCTGGCCAGCTTGAGTGCTGACTCCGCCCATGCCCTCTCTTTTATCCCCTGTGCCTCCAGTGCCCCTACTCTCTGCTAGGAGCAAGAGGGCAGTTCTTCAGACTCTAGTCTGCTACCCTGTTCAATTGTCAACAAACAAATAAAATTACTTTGCTTCTCCTCAAAACTTGGTTCTTACTGGCGAAAGGTACCAGGAAGTCTGACATCAAGAAGAAACATTTTTGGCACTTTTGATACTAACCTTAAAACAAAAGAAAGACTATTTTTGAGTTTAAGTCAAATCAAGATAGCCACATTTCACTAATAATGAAGAGCAAATGTTTTTAAATTTTATCAACAGAAGGTGTTTATATCCTTGTATACTCATTACCCCAGATGGTAAAATAAATTATAAAATATAAAACACTTTACTTTGTCTTTTATAAAAAGAAATTTAAAATAGACCTATTGATATGTTACAACCTGTGTACAAATAAAGTAAATATATTATTTTCCACATATAAGCGACAGCATCTGGTATTTGTCTTTCTCTTTCTGACTTATTTCGCTTAGCATTATCCTATCCACCTCTACCTACATTGCCACAAATGATAAGTTTATTTTTCTATAACTTAGTAGTATTCCAATATGTGTTTGTGTGTGTGTGTGTGTGTGAGAGAGAGAGAGAGAGAGAGAGAGAGAGAGAGAGGAAGTATTCCTGATCCAGTCACCTCTACTTAGGCACTTAGGTTGTTGTCATTTATACACAGAATACAAAGATATCAAACGAGGGATGAAATACCGCCAACAAACCTAGAACTGGAACCATCAGAGGAGGGCGGAGGTGCTAGAACGAAGTGGCAAAGGAGCAGAAGAGGCTATGTGGATGGACCACGGGCACTCTGGTGGTGGGTCCGGTGAAGTAATGACACTAGGAGGGAAGACTCTAACCCTCTGAAACAAATAACCAAGTATGCCAATGTTAACCCAGTGAAATTCTTTTTAAATCAAAATAAAATGTACTATCCTTCAACAATATGCACACATTCTCTTGGTAGACTATATCTGATTTGCATAACAGACTTGACCTTGTATGGCACATCTTCTAAAACTTATTAGGATGGGAATTAAAACTAAAGGAAAGCAGTACTTAAATGACTTTCAAATAGTTTTCCACTCAGGACATGCAAGCTATCTTAGATTTTATTTTCAACAATTCAGTGTCAAAAGCTGAAGAGCTCATTTCTGCTGATTGAATCTAACACAATTATTATACTATTAAACAATAAAAATGAGTAATAATAGCCAAGATCACAATGTCAATCATAATTTAGTAGACTGCTGGTTTTACCTGGAAGGTTGGCATATGTCTTTTTTTATTCTATTGAAACTATAAACTACAACTTACAGAAAATAAATGTAGAATCAGAATAATGCTGTATCTTGAACACAAGTATCTTCTTCCATCATCAGGATAAATGAGAAATAAAAAATGTAAATTTCATTCTTCTCCCATTCAGGGTCACAGAACTTAGTAAATTTATTTCCTTGTATATCGCATTGACAGTTGTCTGTTTACCTACCCTATACTGTTATCATGAAGTTATCTTATATCCCAACTAGATGGAAAGATTTTAAGAAACCATGTCATAATTCCTTAGTACTTCAATCCACGTTATATATGGCTCCTTGCACACACAAGAGTATTATGAATATGAAGAAGTTGACTGTTAAATTATGAATGAAGAGAAAGGTATGCCAACATGTCATATGTGTCTGCTCTCTCAAGTAGTAACACTTTCCTGTCACCTTCCACGCTGACAAATATTAGAGTTCAAAGGCTTGAGAAAGTCATTTTAAAATTGTATTATCATCCAAGGAATCATGAAAGGCCACATGCCTTGCTCACTGCTCACCTCTGCTCAGTGGAGTCTTGTAGTCCCTTTTCCTTAACCCCCCTAAGAGCACCCGCCCTGTCTTCACTGACACAAAAATTGTCCTCTGTTGGGAGGTCACCTAACTATGCTGTGAGGCAAAAGCCCGTCATAGGGGAACTGCCCTGAAAAATCAGAGGTTCCAAAGTTGACCCCCTTTGGGCTCCCTTTTGTTTTGGCTGCTTTAATAATTAAAATTTTTAAAATTACAAAAAATGTGTTTGCTGGAATATCATCCATAAGGTGGCTGTATGATTGGCTCTTTTATTAAACAAAGTAATTGATTGCCACGCAATTTG
>JAGFMF010011493.1:3555886-3617369 GCA_019455555.1 Galemys pyrenaicus
AAGAGAAAAAAATGTAGTCACTCCTGATCAATGCACGTGTTCATGTAATCCCACCCCTTTCTCCTTAATGCATAAAATAAAGACCTGCTGAGATTTTTTTCAGCAAGGATCAACACCAAACCCTGACTCGTGTCTTGAAACCCTGAACCCCCCTCATTCGCCAACTTCCGTTCCATCCTCTGGGGACCTGGCCTTCTGTCGTAGCTGGTCTTCGGCAGTCCTCTCTGCTTAAGCACTTGCCAGTATCTCTATATGTCAGTACTTTGTCATATATCTCGAAAGGAGAAGTTACATGACCTATTATTACACAGGCTCCAATAATGCCTAGAAGGATTCATTTCGCTAACAGATATTCCACATTTGCCCTTGGTGGCTTTGGAGTAAACACTAGAGCATAAGGGAAAATTTGGGGAGAAATTCTGCTAGCATTTCTGTAGAATTTGATGGACCATAAAAGACCTTAAAAATAAAGTCTGAGAAACAACATTAGCACACTGACTAGCTGAGATGAGGGGAGAGGGCAAGAGCTGACAGAAAATCTACAACTTTGTTGCTAACAGACAAACCTTACCTTGCAGTTTGAAATCAGAACACACTCACCTCTAACAACCAAAGATCTGATTCAATCCTGAGTGAAGAAAAGAAACCTGATCCAAGGTCAGCATAGGTATGAGTCCCAACACATCAAGGTCAATTGTGTTACACGTAAGTTCTAACTTCAGGCACTGCTGTCCTTACATCTGTGTGACTTCTGTTGATCTTGAGCTCCTTGATGGTATTCCCATCCAAGCCCAGACTTCAGTTCATAAGCTGGCCTGTGTCCTTGAAGTGAACCTTGCATCCTTGCCCCTGGTTGGGTTACATCTGTCCTCAGGATTCTTAACACCTGACAGGCCTTCATTGGCTCATGGTCTATAACACAGTACCCTCCTGACTTACAGAGACTACTGTGGCAAGGGCACAGGCAGGCACAGGGAGAGAAGGAAAGGGTGTCTATGCGTTAAAAGTTACACTGGATTGCCTTGGTCAATAAATGTTCTAGACTCAGAAGAGATTTCCTGAAAGTCATTCAATCTTAACTGACCATATGAATGCACTCAAAAGTAGCCCCTGTGAGGAAACATGAAAGAAAAGGAAGTGATTCCTTCATTCAGGGAACTTACATACTTTAGGTGAAAGAAATACCCTAGCACTCATCAAACAATAGCAACACTGGGCAGCAAGGAACTGACCCCCTAAGCTGGAATTACACAGTTCTCAAAATCTTCTCTCACAGGAGACCTCTGACCTGTGCACAGAAGTTCTGAGGAGGTTCTCAAGCTACATATTTCCAGCTCCCCCTGCCATGGGCTCTCATATAGTAGCAGGTCTCAGGAATACCCAGGCCTGTGCTTTTCAAAGCTCCAAAAAAAAAAAATCTGATGTGAAGACTGGGTTAAGAACCATTGTAGTAGAGAGTTTCATTTTCCATGGTATGACTTTTGCAATCTATTGCTAGTAAAGCATAATACCTAGACAATAAGAGGATATTTAATATTTCTTAAATGGTAGAAGCTAGCACTTAGTTGCCCTTTCTGACCCCTTCACTATATTTTCCTTCCCTAATTGGTTTTTGTGTCTAGGCTTATAATTGCTCACAATTCTACAGAATAAAACGTACTAGATGTAAGGCAAAAGATGTCATGAAAAGTAAAGTAATAGAAAGCGTCTTGCTGCTAGTTAAAAGTGCAAAGTGAAAATACAAATATGATGGAATTTTTATATACACTGCCCCAGACATACTGAAAACAAAGACTGAGAAGAATAGAAATAGCACCAAAAGGTTTGGTACTTTGGATAAGCATGGTTCTCTGAGGCCATAGCCCTTGGTGCCAGTAGTCACTCGGTCTGAAAGTCTGCATGATGCTCTGAGCATCTTTAGTCCAGGAGGACGAGACTTAGAAAGTTGCATTGTCTCCTCTAATATTAGAACAGATCCTTCTAATCTGATTCTTGGGTGGAGATTTGCAAGTTGTATCAACTAATAAAAATACTATTATTTTAAATATTTACTGAATGTGATTATGTGCATGTTGTAACCTTTATATGTACATATTAACATGTACATGTCCTTTACATGTACAGTGAATTTAATCCTCTGATAATCCAAGGGGATAGTGTGGTGTGGTAGGTAACTTCCCCACTTTCTGGAGAAGGAAACAGAGGCACAGAGAGATCAAGCAACTCAATAAGGTCACAGAACTGGTGGAGAGCTGAGTTTCAAATCAAGGCAGTCTAGCTCCAGAGTACACGCACTGCAAAACAGAGCAAGTTAGTGTACTAGCGAGGCAACTGGTTTCATTTCAATTAAATCCAAATGCTAATCTCTTGCAAAAATATAAAATCTTTAAGGTTCACCTTGGAAAACAGTTCAACCGGTGCAGCTATAGCCTTTCGTTCTTTCAAGTACTGCTCCCAAGACCACGCTTTCTGTGCAGCTGCCGAAGAGCCTGGAAGAAAACACAGTGTCTTTTCTTGAAACAACTAGTAAACAAAAAAAAAATTCATAATAATAACAGTATTTAATTGAAAGTAAACCCAAGAAGCAGATTAATTAATTACACTGGCAATCAGAAAACCTACAACCACTAAGAAGCTTGTCTCTCCCTTACTATGCGTATTTAGTAAGATCATCGAACCACTAACCGCTCCATAGTCAGCTTTTAGAGCAGTTTATGAATACATCCCAGCCTATGATGACCTAAAACAGGCACTCTTCTCCTTCTCAAAGAAAAATTAAGAAAAAAAAAAAGGAAGAAGAAGAAAAGGTGTAGGTTTTTCATAAAATGAGTTGGTTAATTTTAAGGTGAATGACCTGAAAATGTTTGATAATCTCCTTTCACATTCACTCCTACTTCCAGCAGTATGAATGTCAGTTGGTACAATCTGTCAAAGGGCAATGTGACAGATACATGCCAAAAGACTTAAAAATTATTCATATACTTTGAACCAGCAAGTCTCTTTCTAGGAATCTGTCTTAATAAAGTAACAGTGGATGTGGGAACAGGCAAAACACAAAGATTTTTACCCCAAACTTCTTAATAATGAAACAACAGAAACAAACCAAAGGTCCACCAAAAGGGGGTTAGTTAAATGCATCCTACAGATGTGTCATTTTAATAACAGGCTATAAAATTACATTGTAGAAAATTGTTTAATGGCAGAGAAAGGATATGTTAATGATACACTACTAAGTAGGGGGAAAAGCTGTTTAGAAAATAAAATGATACTTTTTGGTAAAGTATGTAATGAAAATAAAAAGAATAAGATTATATAAATCAAAATCTGAAATGACGTCTTAGCTGGACGTTAGAATTATAAGTAGTTTCTTTCCAATGTTCTGTACATTTTGGTTTTTTGTTTTCCAAATTTTCTAGATAAATAGCTACCCTTTGTAATTCAGTAAAATTATCATTTTTCAATGACAAAAATATGACAAAAAGATTAATAATTGTTTTAGTTTATATTCTATGTACCAGTGACTTCTCTAAAATTTCATCCCAAGAAGTAGCAATGGTGTAAAAGCTGATGGTAAAAATGTACATCACAACACTGTCACAACAATGAAAAGCAGAATATTAAATGAATTATGGTACATGTATATATACAAATGATTATAAAGTTATCTAAATCCATGTTTTTTAAATAATAAAATAGTGAGAATTTTCAGGCTTAAATGTAAAAGTGAGATTACAAAACAGTATATATGATCTAAATATTAAGTTGTAAATTAATCTATATATATTAAAACATTCATTTATAAATGTTTTTATAAATCACCTTGTTTGTGCAAGGGATTACACATGTGTATATCCACATAAACAGGATCATAAAAAAGTAATGGGAAAGAAATGGCAAAATATTTGCAATGACTATACATGAGTGTTGAGGTTTTTGTAACTATTCTTCATTTGTTACTTTTTACAGTTTAAAATTTTTTCACAAGTATTAAAATGTTCCCCCTTAAATGGCTTCACTTTCTGAAGTTGCAATTGCCTGAAGTTACCTAAACTCATAAAATATTACATACAGTATGATATTTTCAGAGAGACACACAGAAAGAGGCCACATTCACGTAGCTTTCATTATATCATACTGTCATATTTGTTCTGTTTCATTTTTAGTTATTACTGGTAATCTCATACTATGTCCAAGCTGTAAATTAAATTTTATCATATGTATATGTGTATAGGAAATAACCACTGCATCTTACAGCATATTCCCCACAGATAAGAGGGAACAACTATAACCTAACCACACACAAACACATGCAGAGGCACAGTCACACACACACAAATAAACACACATCCTTGGGAAAAAATTTGATTAAAAGTTCCATTAATTTTAACATTTTAACATTTATCTTGCTGTAAGATGCTTTAGAAAAAGGTAGATGATGAATGGTCACAGCTGCATTAACATTAATGATGACAGGTGGTAAGGTTAGATATTTGAAGCCTCTAAGTCAAATATCTGAAGCCAAAAAATAAACTGATGTAATAACATAAAAATTCATCAAATTGTTCAAGAACTATATAGACTTTTAATAATTTTTAAGATATTTTCTGAGTTTCTCGTAATGTAGAAGCCTGTTTCTGCAGAAATAAAAATATAACTCAGTCCCTAGATTAGCAAACGAAAAAAATAAACAAAAATATATACTCTCTGAGTCAGGCAATAAAAAGAAAATCATTTCAATTAGAATTTCAAAATAAACAGAGCACACACAATAACATTCACCACCAATCATAACACACTGACTTGTTAATGCTAAGCAGCACTCTAAGGTTTTGAAATTTTTTTTAAATTTTAAAATTTAAAAATAAGGTTAATAAATATCACCAACAGGTCTTCCTTTGTTTGAAAACAGAGGAACATCATAGTGTGACTTTCATGGAGGAGCTTATGTCTGCTGGCTCATTGATATTAGTTAATGTGCCATTTCTACCACAACTTGTGATACTGTGTTTTTCTAAACAGAAAAAGCAATCTGACAAACCCAGAAGATTCTCTAAGATTATTCAACATCCCTATTTTCACATAGCATTTTACTACACTACAATTATATGCTTTACAAAAAAAATGACAGCATTGTTGGCTCTCAAGCAAACATAGATAACTCATTTTCTACAACAGCTGTGTTCTTTAAAAGACTGTGTAATATCTCAATGTAATCATATTTCCAATTGTCATATATTATAATTTCATCAGAAGTAAATCATATCTAAAACTTTCATGATTTACATAAGCATACACTGAACCTTTTAAATTGTATCAGAAAAAGAAAATATAGTATCGAACATAACAACTTCCAAAGAATTAGATATTTCTGTAAAGTACAGTGCCTGAAAGCGAGCTGAGGGAATACTAAGTTTGCCATCACCTACAAGCCCATAAACAGGCCTCTTCCCCTCATCACTGATTCTCAGGGGAACCTATCAACCCCTCTGTCTCTCATCTTTTTGTCACATCCTGTCTTCAAAGGCATTGCATGAACTGAAATCAAGATTTGCTGAAATGGACCAGGTTGTTTATTTTAATTAGAATGGCAGATCTTATAAAGGGATCTTGTCATTTTATTTAACATTATATTCTTAGATCTATAATCATGCTTGGTCATAAATATTTCTTTAATGATTTAAAGGGAAGGCAGGCAGAATGGTAGTACTTTTGGTTTTAAAAATGAATTCAAAGGTAACTATTTTAACCAACTCATTTCTCAATATCCTGGAGAAAAGGAACCAATTATGAGCCAGCGCTGCTCCAGGCAATGATTTTTTTTTTTATGCAGTGTTCTCAGGCATACTACAGATAAGACATTCACTATAGGACATTAGATATATGTATAGGTTGATAAACTTTAAATTCTGTTTCTTTTCACATACAACACTAACTACAGCAAAATATTCTAATTATTACCTTTCTGCCAAACTACCAATATACAACATATATTTCACTGTATAGTACCTCTCAATATATTCAATGCACCTGATTTAATTGACAAAGAACAATAACGTTTTCTATATTCACACCATTTATTATTTGCACAGAGGGCAAAAAGCAAAAACAGTCAAAGGGACCAGCCCCACATCCTGTGAAGGGTGACACTGAAACCAAGGCGGCCAAGGTGGCAACACGGACACCAAGACACCTTGTTCCTAATGAGTCTATGCCGTACTGCAGCTGTGCAGTTGTACGGCCTGCACCTGTATAGTAAGAAGTGGTAAAGCAAAAAAGGCTCAGACCCCATCGGTACTTGGGAGGCAGTGAGAAACTGCCTCATGCTGACTTCCAGGGAAGTCCAAGAGGTAACTGAAAAGTGACCTCTCAAGAGCTCCTAAGAGGTGCCGGCGGGCTCTCACACTCTGGAGGGACCACTGGGCGTTCTGTCAAAGCTTACGTGACTACTGGGACATGTGTAAGCTTAGCAGGGTGCCATGGCAGCGCCAGTCCCCTACAGAAGTGGAGGGATTTGACATGAAAAATAGAAATGCAACACTTTCCCTTGTAAGGAAATAAACAGGCCCATCTTTTTCTTTAGCTGAGCATAATTGAATGGGGTGTGCACATGTTTCATTTCTTCTAAAAGCAAGGAAGAGTTCTCCAAGTTCATCTGCATGTCTGAGATCCTTGGTTTACTTGTCCTCAGACAATTCTGTAGATTGGCAAAGTTGCACAGCAACTTCTGCCCAGGGAGAGAAGAGGTCCCTTACAGTTAGAGGGTCTCACCGGCAGCACGACTGCAAGACCATTCAGACTCGGGGAATGACAACAGTGGAGTCTACTAAACAAATAGGAAAATATGAGTTTATTGGGCCACAGTGGCCAGTTGTATCACCCCAGATAGTGTCCACAGTGTCCCTAAGTCCTAAACAAAGGGCCACTTGTCCAGGATAGCACTGTCCTGTCAATGAGGCACAATGGAAGCAGTGCAGCAGTGTTCAACTCACAGTGGCAGCTGGAGGTAGGTGCTCATGGGTGGAGCCAATGAGATGACACCTCAGAAGCCCACAGCAGCAGTCTGAAGGCCTGAAGGCAGACTGGACAGCACCGGAAGTAACAGTGTCAATCAAGCCTCGCTTCCCACCGCTTAGCCTGTGGGAAAGAGCCATTTTGTCCAGAGGCTTGTGCCATAGGGATTTTGTTTCAGAACTGCAATGGACACAGGCAGAGCCACCACCTGACCATTCACACTGGAGGTCAACTACAGAAATAATGGCACAAATGGATAAGAAAATGCAATGATACAATAATGAACTAGACCATGAGATAAGAGAGTCAACTTGCTAAGCAAATCTAACAGTTTGGCAAAAATAAAGGAACTAAGCAGAACACAAGTTCTGGCAGGTTCAACATTTAATGGGCTAAAAAGCAGGCGCAATAACTACTTTTCTTAATGGGGTATGCATATAGCATGACTTTATGAATAAAGAGACATTCTTATTCTGGCTAGTTCATGTGCTTATACACAGCAAAGCATTAAGATACACAGGTATTTGGTTTGTTTGGGTTTGTGGTGGTTTTTTTTGGGGGGGGGTTTGTTTTAGTTCTCAAAAGTATTCCTGTTACAATACAACATGCTCACAATGTCTATCAGAATTGGACATTAATATCATATTAGTAAAGGGGATTCATACATTATGTATGTTATATGCTAGACCAGATGCCCCTCAAACTTGAGGAATTTTTTTATATTAAATAACCACAATTATGTTCTAATTTGTCATTTCAGATCTGGAGTTCTGAATAACTGAGTTTACTTATATTAATTTTTAAAAAGTTTTACTTTGCACTTCAATTCTTTGTATGAATACCACATATGTATTCTAGTGTTTTTATTCTCAACTTTTCTTATAAAAATCTGTAACATAAACCATAACATGTATTCATAAATGAAAGGACGTCTTATTCCTGTGATTTTTTTCAAATCTTAAATTTCTCTCTAGCATGACCCCACTTTTATTTTTAACAATATCCTATCAGGAACCCCAATACTTGATCTTCACAAATCACGACTTCACAATTGGTCTAATCTTGTCATTTCATATTTTGGCAGTTCAGTCTCCCTTTTATTTCCCTCAAAGAGTATATGCTAAAAATAAATAATACTAAGTTCTATAAAACTGTACAATGTTTATTAGTAATGTTGTGAACCAAAATTAAAAATGGCAAGGGGTGAGAAATGAGTAAATTACCATTCATAAGGATAGAAGCATATAAATCCTAAGACTCATGTTTCAGAGTAACACCTTTCCAATTCTATTAGCCATGAATACAACCCTTCACACCAATATTTCAACTTCATTTCCAAAGTTATGGTGCATACAGCTCTGCCAGGTAACATCTTAGAATATGTGAGAAAAACAATTTTCAGTAGCAACCAACAAATTTTATAATACATTGATATAAATAATGTCTTCTTTTGTGGTACCAACTGGAAATGATACAATTTCTGTAATGTTAACAACTTATCACTGCTGGGTAATAGACCCTTGAAGCAGCAGTATCCTAAATATAACTGCACTTTTCAAACTCTCACATTTTAATAACTTTGCCATGTCACTGCAGCAAGGACTTTTCTGTGCTCTACCTAAAACATTTTTCATTTGCACATTTGGACTGCTTCTCATTTCAGTACAACTAAATTTAAAAATCATTTATTGCTTGTCTCCCTAGGCAAAGCTGGGACTAAGTGATGAGAGATCCATAGAGAACTGACTTTTGTCCTCACATAGTATTCACTCTAGTGAGGGAGCCATAGGTGCAAGCAAACATCACCCCCAACTTGATATACAGTGAGGCTCAATGTTTTGATGAATAAACAAGTAGACACCAGTGCTGATATGCATTAGTTAAGAAACCCAAACAATGTGTCTGGGAACAAAATGAAGATTGATTATTTCTAAACTGAGAAACAGCTCCTGGAGGCTGTTGATTTTTGAAACAGAGGGAAATTTAGCAGGCAACAATGGAAAAATATCAAGAAAAGAAGAACCAAGGACAGAACACAAATATGCACATTAGAGGTGAGTGAGGAGATGTGAAAGAAGCATGAGGAGCAAGTTGGGAGGAATGCCAAGGAAACAAAGACGTGGGAACCAAGGGGGAAACGGCTTCCCCAAAGCACTGGAGGATCAGGATCAGCACTGTCAAATGTAGAAGAGCAGTCAAGTATTTTAAGGCAAGAGAAAAAGCTTCTAGATTTGGTAGCCAGGGTGTCACTGTGATCTCAAGAGAAGACGTTTAATAATGAAAACATAAGATTAGACATAAAAAATAGGAGGCCAAATCACAAAGTGTCAGGAAAGAACCAAATGTGAACTATACCTTGAGAGGTTTGCAAATGAAAAGGAAGAGGCAATTAACAGGAGAGCCTGAGGTGGAGAAGGAGTGGAGAGAGAGGAATTCTTCTTTCTTTTCTTTCTTAAGAATACAGGGGAAAGAGGGCATTTCAGTTCATCAGCTGTGGGGGTAAAGCCAAACAAGAAATGCCACATTTAGAAGACAGCAGAAAACCAGTGTGGCGAGAACAGAGAAAATGTTTTAAGAACACAGATAGGGGAGGACCCCGAAAAGATGGTTAGTGAAAATTAAAAACAGAACAACTTCTAGGATGAAGGGGAAAATGAACATACACTGCACCATGCCATAGGAGAGTATCTGCATAAGGAGAGGGAGAGTTAAGGAAATTCTCAACTAATATCAAATGTAAGGAATACAAGCCAGTCCTGAGAACCCCCATTCAGCCTAACTAGTGAATCTGCTGAGGGGTAGCTGGCACTAAGGGACTTTCTCGACTCTCTTGGCAATCAGAAGTGGGAGCAGATGGTTAAGTTTGCAGACAACTGGGAGCTGATGAGGAAATGGTCAAGTAGATGAGAGACTCTAAGACATGAGAATATGAAATAGAGATTTTATGGGGCCCCAATTGGCACAAGAGACACATAAAGTCTGAAAATGTCTGAAAGAACAAGATCAAACAGAAAAACTAAAACAGAAGACACTTTTTAAAAAGCTTCCTCAGGAGTAAAGGGGTGCGAAGAAATGGAAACTATGAGGTATGATCAAAAAGAAGATTTCAGAATTCAAAATATAACGAATAGCGGTTCATTCTGTATACTTCTATGGTCATCACTGTGCTGAGGTGTTGCTTCAAGCCGACAGTGCAAAGGAGTCACTGGAAACCTGAGCTTAGCAGAGGAGACAGGTATAGAAGCCGGATATCTAATCTGGTGACTTTCAAAGTGTGGTCATCTCCTGGGAACTTGTGGGAACTTGTTTGAAATGAATATTTTAGAGGGCATATCCCACCCAGACTTTATGAGTCAGAAACTCATGGTGGGTGGTAGGTGAGGGACTAGCAATATGTATTTTAACAATCCCTGTGAGTGCTTTTGAGGCATGCTAACATTAGAGGACTGCTGTTTGAACATAATGTGAAGAAACCTACAATGTAAAAGAAAACTAATTTTGACTGTTATCATGAAAGGTTTCCCAGATGATGTGACATGTCTGTCTTAAAGGATAAAGGTTCTCAAACTGCAGGACTCAGGACTACAGCATCAGTATCACCTTGGATATTGTCAAAAAATACAATCTGAGCTTCTGAGCCAATCAGAAGCTCTGGAGGTGGGGGCAGCAATCTTCTCCACATTCCTCCTTGTGAGTGCTGATGCAGCCAGACTTTGAGAGTTACTGCCCTACAATGAGAGCCAGTCTCCTGAAACTGATAGTCTAAAGGCAGGGTCAGAGGAACTCTTTAACCACAATCTTCTTCAATATCTAAGCGTCTCCATCCTCCTCCAACATGTACTTTTATTGTAGAGCTAAGCCACTAATTGAGGAAGCTTGAATGAGTCCACTCCTTGCCGAAGAATCTAATCAAAACACTATGAAGACATTCCATCTTTAGCTCATATATGCTGTGATACCAGTGAATGGTATCTAAGCAAAGAAAAGTCGTAAGTTTTGGCCTTGTTTTTTCTTTGCCCTGCCCATGGTTGGTTTTGTGACTGTTTTGATTTTTTTAAGATAATAGTGGTAATAGGGGGCAGGCCTTTATGGTGGTGCAAAAAGTTAAGTCAGAGCACTATGAAGCTATCTGCAGCCACTGCAGCAAGAGTTCGATCCCCGGCCAGAGAGGGGACCCACATGGCCTGACAGGCCTCTCCTTTCTCGTCTGCTGCTCCCCTCAGCAGTTTATTTCAGTCAATCTGCCTGTTCTGTTCCCTAATCTGTCTATGGTGAATCCTCTCACCACCCCCACACCTCTGACCTGTACCCCAGTTTTTGTGTGCATAAATAAATCTTTTTAAAAAGGATAATATTGGTGATAGCTTTAGAGATGACAATATGGTAAGTAGAAAGGATTGGTAATGGAGATAAAGAAGGTGACTTTCAACAAGCTGGCATCAAATGATGAGGTGTTGATGGGAGATAGATGCTGTGAGGATTGAGAGAAGCTGAAAAAATTCAGATGAATATGTGAATGGAACTTGATGACAGTGGTCAATCCATGATGTGGGAAATAGACAATTTTGACATTTCAAACTTAGACTTAGTTTGTGATTGTGTCTGCCATTAAGCTAGGCAAGGCGAGAAGAACAGGCTTAGTGAACTAGACAAATATATCTATCAGGATCTAGATAATGTCTATGATGAACTATCTAGGAAGCATTAAAAACACAGATTTTTCAGAGGAAGTGCAACCACTGTGTAGGGGGATAATTAAAACAGATTTTTCAGCAGAGACTAGGGAGGACAAGAATAAAAGTCTAGGGAACTGAAGTATTTTGAAGTATGGGAAGAAATAAAACAATCAATAAAGGACAGTGAAAAGGTGAAATCAGAGAAACAGGTTGAATTACAAAGGAACAGTCCTTATCAAATTTGATAAAAATGTAAAATGACTGAGGACTGAACAAAGGCCACTGAATAACTGTAAAGACATAGTGACTCTGAGTACAGAAATTTACTAAAGCTATGGGAAAAAACAGCATCTAAAGTTGGAGGGAAAAATGGGGATCAAAAGATTGGTGGTAGAATTAGCCTCAGGAAAGTTTCTACAAGAAAATCAAGGAATGAGTGCTGGTTCAAGGAAGTCTACAGTGAAGAGGGGAAAGGATAGGAGCATACTCTGATGAAGGTATGCGTATGGAAATGTGTACCAGGAATCACTCTGTGAAGTTCAATACAAGGAAAATGGTGATAAAGGAGTACCACAAAACAGAAATCCAATGTGCTTGAAGAGCTCATTGTTTCAAAAGCAGTGTGTTCTATGACAAATGCCCTGTGTTAGGTAAGGAATTGCTTTTTGCCCTTAAGGAGCTTGCAGCTTAGTGGGGAAGCAGACAACTTCTATTCAGTGAGGAAAATTCATCAGCAGAGACAGAACTGAGCGATGAGAACACAATGCACAAAACAAACACTGTCTTGAGGACACTGTTCACTCAGTTTTCATTCAACAAATCTTTATTTACTGCTTTTTGTATGCCAGGAGTTTATAATACAGCATGAGATAAACTAACCTAAAAACTTTAAACTTATTCAAAAATAATTTATTGTGTGAGAAAATAGACAAGAAACAAATAAGCAAAACACATAATACATTAGGTAGCATAACAGAAACATCTCCATAAAAGGGGGGAAGTACCATATTCCTGCCCCAGCTAATCAGGGGCAGAGCCGAGTAGTGAGGTAAAGTTAAATAACACATATGGCAGGTGGAAACAGAGAGACATGAAGGAGACACAAGGAGGAGGACTTACTTGCTTCTCGGCTTTGGACTTAGACCAAGGGCTTAAGGGACATAGAAGGAGACACATGGAGGAAACTCGTGTAGAGACAAGTACAAAAGAAACATGTGCATTAATGGCACAGGGGGAGGTTGACAGTGACAGTGGTTATCTTGATTTGTACTTTGATTTTGATCCATTCATCTCAGACTTGCTTGGCCTCCTTTGCCCCTTTCCTATAGTTTCCTCTCAGGAGGTGCCTTAGACTTGTGCCAGCAGCCCTGCTTCAGGCCAACCCTGTTTGCCTGGCATTTACACAAGAGGGGATTTGTCATTTTGGGTGTTTTATTGGTAAACTATTATCCTTTACCTCTTCTCTTTCTATGCACACTAATCCTATTACGTTAAAATCCTTTCACACTAAGTATGCTTTGTCTCTGTGCACACAGATGACCAGACCCCATTAGAGATGACAAGTTTGAGGGTGTCAGGATAGCCCTCAGTCTGCCCACTAACAATAGCAATAGGTATTAAGTACAAATGAAATAGAGAAAAAGGTAAGCAATGTGAGCAGGGGGGATTCAGTAATATTTAGAAATAGCAACTGAAACAATGAAGACAAGACAATGGAATAACATCTTTAAAGCACTGAAAGTCATAAAACTGTCAAGTAAGAATTATACATCCAATGAAAACATCATTCAAAAGTGAATGAAATAACAAAACTTTCATACATAAAAAAAGATTTTGATATATCAACCTTCTTATACAATACAGCTTTCACTCTTGACTGAATTCTTTCTTTCATCTAGAGAGTTCATTTAAGTCCCCAAAAATATACTTGTGATTTTTTTTTACTAAAATTAAAGTCTTTAATCTGTTTGGAGTTCATTGTTACATAGAAAGATGGCCAATCTGGCAAGCAATATCTATTAAATAATCTATGTTTTGACCTCCTGAATTGCTTTGACATCTTTCTCATATATTACATTCTTACATCTCTTTCTGGTTTCTCCATTCTGTTCCATAAATGCTTGGCTTATTAGTGCACCATCATCTGTGAGATAGATAATTGAGTATAAAATATTTTTATTCAATTTAATTTAAAACCAATTGAGATTGTATTTTAGAATTGAACTAAATATTAATTTTAGGATAATTAACATTTTTGTGACATCCTTCCATGTGTTCAGATATTAGTTTATATGCATCAATAGGATTTTCTAATCATTTTTATATAAGGTCTTTTATATTTCTTGTTCAACTTATTCTAAATTTTTCGTAATAGTTTTTTATTAGGGTTGGCAGTTAAGTCCTTTTCAATGTTCAAGATCATTATATAGCTCCTCCTTTTTAATTTGTTAATGTGTAAATTATATTGGCATATTTTAAACTACTGAATTGTTTCATTGCTGAATTTTAAATTACTGAACATTACACCCTTCATGGCAGTAGTATATAATTTTACTAATACATTACTGGATAATATTTCCCAATATTTACTGAGAATTTTACCTTTGTATTTATTTGATCGGTATTTATAATCAAGAGTTTGGGTTTTGTACTATTATTTCAGATTCTATATACTGACATCAAGAGAAAGTTTTACCACCTTATGAGACCTGAAAGAATTTTAGTATCATTCTGCTGCGACCATGCCTGGGACTCATCTTCTAGTTTCTTCTACTTTGTGACCTATTCAAATATTGAACTTTTTCTTGGATATATTCTGACAACCACTAGTTTGTTAGGAATTAATCTAGTTCCTCTAGAGTTTCAAATGTGTTACTACAGAGATAACTATTCTCCCCTACTTTCACTTTTCTCAAAACTTCTCTCGCTCTTTCATAGTTTTCCCTTTTCTCACTAAGCACTTAAGGTTAAAATGCAAATGGAACAACACCCTGTTTTAGGATTTAATTGGCTATAATATTCAAAGAGAAAAAAACATAGAAAAAAAGAGTGGGAGGGGTGTGAATTGATATGATGAGGAATAACCAAGTGGAGTCCATTTACACTGTGGAGATGAAATATGAACCTGAATCTAAGTAGAAATCACTGTAATAGTAAAGATAGTAACAGAAATCACCAAGAGGTAAAGTGCAAAATGAGAAGAAAATCATAGTTGAAACAACAGGGAAATCTCAACTTAGATGGAAAGTGGAAAATAAAGAACTGATAAAAGAGAAAATGTTTAGATGTAAAAAACAGGACAGACTAATCACAACACAAGGAAAGAGCAAGTAAAGGAGGGAGAGAAGACAAGTAAGGCAAGATGAAAGGAAGGAAGAGAAGACAGAGAAGGAGGTGAAGAGGAAAAAATAGTAAATACTTCAGTTAAAAAAAAAAAACCTTCAAGTCACGTGGGTGGATGTGAGTACGGCACAGATACAAAGACATGAAGAAACTGCCATGAATCACCACTTTAACAAAAGGGTTGAATGTGGATCAAGATGAGTGATTCCAGTACACCAGGGAAAATAAAGAACTAAGGATTCTCAAAGCTCTCACTGAAAGAAATTATTTTAAATAAACTTTATTTTTTTAAAAATATTTATTTTATTTGTGCATCCAAGAACTGGGGTATAAGGCCAGAGGTGGGAGGGGGTGGAGGGTGGGTGAGAGGATTCATCAGAGACAGAATGGGGAGCAGAACAGGTGGATGTACTGAAACACACTGCTGAGGGGAGCAGGAGGCAAGATAGGAGAGGTCTGCTGCACCATGTGGGTTACCTCCCCAGCCGAGGATGGAACTCGTGCTGCCCTTCCGTGGCTGTGGATAGCTTCATTGTGCTGAGACTTAACCCGTGTGCCACCAGGGAGGCCCATGATGGTGAAATTTATAATAAAGAGCACATTTTATGTTCACATTTTAATTTTTTGACTGACTTCCCTCTGGACATGTAGTAGATGTGTGGCAGGAAGATCAATGAAAATAATTTTCATCAATGAGATGCCTTAAAGAAGATCCATGTAATTATGGGTTGGTTGATACTGAAATGCACGCCTATGAATACCACTGTATAAATCATCAAATTTGCACAGGTCTATATGAAAGAGTAATATTCAATTCATAATTACACATTACCTTTGACCTTTTCCCCTCTGTATCCTAGAGATATCTAATCTGATTTGCAATATAGCTTTTTTATTGATTTCATTGATTTAATCAATCAATTAATTAATTAATTAAATTCTGTAGATCAGAATCTAGGCTTCCCACTATTCAAATATCTCCTTCACTAATTCAATGAATGGACATACTTAAAACATCATTCAAGGTTGTTTTTTCTTCTTAACACTGAAAGTGTTTAAAATAAATTCTTTCCAAAATTGTATCTTAACCTCACAGCCCACTAACCTTTCAAAACACTATTAATTCTCAGTGACTATAAACTTAAAATCCATGAAAATGTACTGAATTTCAATTCACCAGCAGACTTCTGGGGGCAAATGAGAGTACTTTAATTAGCTGAAGATAAATTAGCAATATTTAAAGGAACATTTTAATGTAAAAACATCTAAGTCAGTTTCATAAAATTAAATTCCTAAAAAATGCTCTCAAAGCAGCAGTAAAGGTTCCATTAGGCCAAACCAGTCTTCTCCACTGACTTCTTTAAGACTCTTTTAGAACGGGAGCACCTTAGTCCTGACCTGAATAATAATGGTATATAAATGCAAGAAGAAAGTGCAGTAGCTGTAAATGACTAAAAAATACAAATTATGTGTTAAAAAGTTCAGAAACGTCCATTGTTCCCTTACCAAAATATACAAAAAATCTTCCATTTCCTACATGGATGCCTAAGATGATTCTGCAACTTAGAAATTGTGGTAGGTAGAACAATGGCTTTTCAAAGCTGTCTGTATCCTACTCTCTAGAAATGATGAATACGTTACCTGATATGGCAACAAGAAGTGTACAGATGTGCTTAGGTTCTTGAGATGAGGAGATAATCTTGGATAATATCCAGATGGACCCAATATATCACAGAGGTCCTTAATCACAGAAGCTTTTCCAAGTGTGGCCACAGGAGGATGTGACAGTTATAGAAAGGTCAGAGAGATGTGATCTTGTAGAGACGGAGGAAGGAGCTATAAGCCAAAGTTTGCCAAGTAGCTTAAAGGAGGTGGAAAAAGCAAGCAAAGAGATTCTCCAATACAGCCTCCAGAAGGAAGACAGCCTACCAGCATCTCAACTTTAGCCTCATGAGACTTACATCAGATTCCTAGCCTGCAGAACTAAAAGATAATGAATTTCTGTTGTTTGAGTTGCTAAGTCACGGTTATAGCAACAACAGGAAATAAATGCAGAACTATACATTAGAAACACAAGAACTGATACTAGAAAACTATTCAAACTCACCACTAAAAAGTTTCTAAACTGAAAATAAGCTAAACAGTCTATTTAATTACCCGAAAAATAGGAAGGAACACAAATAATAAATTTGCTTAGAACTATAGTAATCACGGTCAGTATTCTCTAATTCAAACCGATAACAAAGAAATTTTAAAATAACTGCTGAGAGAATACATCCATAGCTAATCTTTTACTGTCTCTTTCAAATGATGATCAGGGATCCAATTTATAGTAGTGCATGCTGACAACACCAAAACCCTTCACTATTCTAGCATTTTTTTATATATGAAACTACAAATTTGACTCTCCTAAACAAATTTAAATGTAGTCATAAAGCCTCAGGGCCACAAGGTATCTAACAAATCAGCTAATCATTTTAAAGATGAAAGAAGTAATATCCCCTAAGGTTTGGTTTTGACATAAATGTCTTATTTTATAGGTCCACTACCCTGACAACTCATAAAGGTGCACTGATTTAAATAACTGGTTTCAATTTCCAAGCATCCTTTCATGTTTTAAAAATCATGAGTACAATACACCATTCTTGCCAAAAAAAAAAAAAACCCTGAACTACTGAATTCAAGTCTGTCATTATAAAAAATTAACTATGACAAAAACTATCTGAGAAAAACAATTTTTTTCTGAGACCCTAAACACTGTGAAATACAGATAATTTGAAAAGTGAAAAGAAAATGACAAATCATAGCTCATCTTTGGCAGAATACTTTCAACATATAGCAAAATTAAAATAGCAGTGCCATAAACTTCTAAAGCCTGCCTTTGTATAACTTCATGCTTCTTGAAAAAAAAAAAAGTTTCTACTTCAAAATTTCTTTCACACAAAGAGACTCATCTGTTCATCTGGTTATCAAATAAATGTACCAAGCACCATACTTGATCCTAGGGATGAAGATAACAGTATATACATGCTTACCCTGAAGGTGCCCATTCACTCAATGGTCCTTCAATGGTCTGAGGAGCCCATCTTCATTCTGCACTGTCCACCTTCTCTCCCCACCTGAGGGCTTAGTCTCTTCTCATCTGATCAATAAGTTATCCAAGAAGAGTCTCCCTGTTCTTATAGGTTCACCTACCACCTACACACTTGGTGATCCCCAAATCTGAACCCGACATTTAGCCTTTCTCACCAGCTATTAACCCAAACCCTCTGAATGTTCCATAGGTTTTCATTCTCCACATGAAAACCCATCACTGTCCCTCAGATGAGATCCTGTGTATTACCTATAAGGGGCCCAATAATACTTTCCCTGCTCCTTCAGCTTCTGTAATCCATTATTTGCCAAATCTAGTGGTTCATCTCTCATAATACTTTAGAATCCAGCTCTTCGTTTCAGCTACCCTAACTCACTAATATTTGAACGTACCCATCTCCATAACCTCTGTGCAAGTCTCAACTTGGGCATCTGATTAGCAGTCAAGGAACAAGGGAGCATTTTAATCTTCCTAGGGCTGTTGGATATGGGCTTTTTTAATATCAAAATAAGATCTTTTATCCAAAAATAACTGATGTATTATCTCAAATTTTCTAAAAGCTTATAAATATTTCTATAACCCTATATGCCTTTTAAATATGTTCAGCTTACTAAAGACCAAACTCATGCTACTATCATATCCCTACATGCTTCATTTACATCAGAACAGTCATAAAATATTGGTTATTTTCTTCTATTTGCACTTAATGTGTTTTTCAAGAAAATCATTTCCTACACATAGGTACATCCCAATGAGGACTTTCAGGAAAGGCTTGTGAAAAACATCATGCCACTTCCAGTTATGTCAGAGAAGAATCAAGTGAGATTTAGATGTTTAAACTTCATATATGTCTAATCTGCAAAGATAAATAAGTTCTTTCCTAAGTAGATGAAACACTTTAAAAATATTTTGCTTAATGCTAATTCCCTAAAGTAATTTTCCAGCAGTTCTTTAGGACTCCTAAGCAATATATGAGAGCCTATTCTAAAAAACAACATAAAATCATTAAAAATGAATACATAAATTCCATATTTAAGCTGCTCAAAATATTATTTTTTGGGTAACCACTAAGAGTCAAATACATTGTAAACATTTTCCAATTTAGTCCTATGAATTTACAGGATAAGAAATACTACTTATTATTCCAATTTCATGAGCTATCAATAGAAATCAGGCTGAGAGAAGTTAAGTAACTTGTTGAAAGACACAAAGCCTATTAGGTGGCAAAAAACAAAGTTCAGATGAGGTCTGATTTTAAGTACACCATCTTCATTTCCTTTCAAATATCAAAAGATGTCCTTTTTCTTCAGAAAGAATAACCAAATATTTGGACTTCTTAAAGACAATATTTAACTTTGGCTCAGGACAAAATGATGGCCAAGTACCCAATGCCCAGTTATCAACTGATCTATGCTTAACTGTTTGTGGGTATCTGGCCAGAATATTAAGGAATATTCTATGTATTGCACTATAACTGTAATATCTTCACTGTAAATAAGATGCTAAGTTTTTTTTTCAAGATAGGACTCAATTGTGCATATGGAAATCAGTAGAAAAACAAGGTTCCAATTCTGAGCATTTTGATTCAATTTCTAAGGAATCCATCTGTCTGACAAAGTGAGTGACCATACAGACACAACTTTGCACTTAAACACTGAAACAGTGTAATAACGTCAAGAAAGCAACAACAATACATCACCAACTCCTATCTCTGAATCTTAGAGACATTCACGGGCATTCTCTTCAGGTCCCATGTCAGATTCACATTGGTCCTCAGGCATCCAGACTCAAAACTATACAGCCATCATACTTAACTTTCCCTGGCACTTTATAACTTTGAGATATTTGTCAAATCGAAATGGAGGAAGGTGACCATGAGGGTGTGGGGAAATAATAATGGTTCAAAGTTGAATGCAAGTCTGCAATGAACAGTGAGACAAGGAAGTAGCACTTTCACAAGTAAAAAGTGAACCACTAGGTGATTTATTAACATCTTACAAATTACCCTAATGTACAGCAGCCTCAACAAGTACCTACTAACATGAACCCCTTACTTGAAGAGAAGAATGAAAAGCTGGGAGACAAAAGCTGAACCCCATACTCATGCTCCTCACCATCCAGATTTTTTTTATTTCTTCCTAATTTAGGTGCTCACTTTCTTCTGTACAACTCTTCAAAAAATATATATATTATGTTCTTCCTCCTCATACTCCTGGCTTTCCATTTTCTTTCTTCCCAGTGTGGTCCTCCATTTTCCTTCTGAGTAATTCAATTCTAAAGCCATTATGTGGGGCAAATAAGGCAGGTATCTCTGTGGGAGGATGAAGGGTGGCAGTCAAAACCCAAATAGGAGAAGAAGGGTACCTCCCAAATGGGCAGCCTGGTGTAGAGCATCAAAGCCCAATTAGGGCAAGGGGCATGTCCCACAGAGGGTGACTGGCTGCGGGAGGCAGCCTGGCGTGGTGGACGAGAGTGGGAGAAAGTAGTCACACTTGGTAGTCAGTGCTGGTGGCAGCAATAAGAGAAAGTTCTAGAGGGAGACTGAGAAAATATACTAAGGGTAATGGGAACCTTTCTCACTGTCAAAGACAGAGATTCAAATATTAAAGGGGGGTAATGAATGATTAATCCTAGAATGAATCCTGCAAGATTAGTTAGAACCAGAGGTTTTACTACCTAGACTACCTAGATTTCTGTATAGAGACATATATTGAGATGTATGAAATAGTGGTATAAAGTGCATGTACATGCCAATATATACACAGTATATAAAGCCATATGTACAGAGATGTGTGTGTATGTATGTATGTATGTATTCCTTGGCTGTGTCCACTAAGACAGCAATGAACCCATTTAAGCCCAATCTTGAAAAAGAAACAGAACTCTTCCAAGCAGTTACTGATTCAAGGTCCAGATTAGGTAGAGTACAGATGATTATAAAATACATTGTGCCAGAAAATACATAAGTCTCAAAGATGCACAACCCAACTCTATTAATGAGGAAAAGCAAGGCAAAGGACATTTGCAAAACAGCTGGCCTGTAATCTTCTAAACTGTAAGTCCAGGGGAAGCTGAGGGTATGATCCAGACTGAGAAGACTAGAGAGACAGGACAATTAATGTAATTCATGATCTAAAGGACATTAATGACATAACTGGTATAACCCAAGTGAGATCTGAACCTTGGATGGCAGGGAAGCTTCAACCTTAATTTCCTGTTTTGAATGGCCGTACCATAGCTGTGCAGGACATGTTCTTGTTCGTAGGCATTACATACCAAAAAACTAAGGGATGACAAGGTAACATACTGGCCACTTACTCTAGAATTCATAAAATATATCCTTTGTACTGTACTTGCAACTTTTCCTTAAGTTTGAAATAGATTCAATTTTTTAATGCATTTTTTAACAGAAGAATGAAGATGAAGGAGTTTATAAATACATCAGTAAGTCAGTCCATAGTCCAAGTAAAATATTTCATAGGAAGCAGTTTAAGTTCAAATATTGAAATGCCCCAAAGTAGCAGCTTTCATCTCAATAGCAAAAGGCAATCATGCTAAACAAAAATAAATGCACTTAAAAAGATCAGAGCACATTAGTGGCTTCAACCTCAAAATGATCAGAAGCCACTAGATTCAGGAACGGATGAAGACCTACAGGAGGGGGCATGGGAGCTTCCCCGATACTGGGAAGATGCAGGCCCCCCCATATACTCTGTGAGGCCCGAATGGCTTGATGGCTTCACAGACCTCTCCATTGGAACTCAGTGCTACTCTGACATTTTATTTGGCTAAATCAGTCTGAAAATCGGAGCACTCGGTCCCCTTTACAGAGCTCAATACCCTCACCGTGCACATGGCATCTAATGAGCTGTCATGGAGATGGCACTGCTTCTGCAGGCCAGTCTGAGAGCAAATCTTTCACTGAGGTCACTTTTAATACCATGTCTGCTCTCATACATGAAAAAAGAAGTCAACATGGCCCACAAAAACTCTTCATAAAACAGGGCTTACAGTAAGATACGACTCTTCCCCTATCTCGGGACTTCATAGAGTTTTATTCATCAGCATCCTCTACTGACTGTCACAGGGAGGAAACAGACATGCTCCTCCCGTGAGAACATGTGTCTGTCCCACCTTTACCTCACCCAGAAGTGACAAAATACCAGTGGGGCAATCTGGGAACTGCTCATTAATAAAACAACATCAAAAGCAAATATATTACTTGAAAATATGTATTGAGAACAGTGAGAGCAGTACTTTCAGTGGGTACAGAGGGATATTTCAGTTATTGAAGCACCTTCAATGTAAAGTCCAATACTAGAAAGAAGTCCCCTGTTTATCCTCCAATGGCAGCTGCATGGTTCAATGAAAATGTTATTTTTTAGGTTTAAGTATACAAATGCCAAAATATTTAACTATATTTTTATGGACAGTAAATATGAACCTCCCTGATAGTGCAGGGGTTAAAGTCTCAGTGCTATCAAGTTATTTACAGTCACTGCAACACAAGTTTAATGCCAGCCAAGGAGCTGATTTGCATATGGCACAGCAGACCTCTCCTGTTTCACCTGCTGTTCCCCTCAGCAGTGTATTTCAGTAGATCTGCCTATTCTGCTCCCCACTCCGTCTCTGGTGAATCTTCTCACCCCCTGCACCTCTGGCCTATACCACAATTCTTGTATGCATAAATAAATTAAGCTTTAAATAAATAGTTTAAAAAGATAGTAAATATGATCTATAATGATATGAACTGGCTAAAACAAAGTCAATTTGGTTTATCCTTCTCTGATGTTAATATCCATTCATCAGTAAGGAATTACCTTGGTAGGAATGAACAGGTCTCCCACAAAAAGGAAAAAATGCAGACCTTGGCTTCAATGACATATAATTATTTTGTACATAAAAAACACTTCTGTAAACTAGTTACTCTAACAACAGACTCCAAGTTACTCTCAAGAGGTCAACTCTGAATCCTTTAGCATCACTTAATGAGCTGTATCCCCCAACTTCAAACTATTCCCTGAAAGTAAGTCAACCACTTTTGGAAGCTGTGTTAATTCTTCTTCAGGCCATTTAACTAATTAATACTTCAGAGCTTTAGTAAATTATTACTTTAGTATGCTAAATAATAGATCCTACTAGATGAATTGGACCTAATTATATGACTTCCTAAAGATGCCTAACGTGAGAGATATAATGTATTATATAACTGAATTTTTGAAAATCAAATGTCCTAATATACACTGTGAAAAAACAGAATAGGGAAAAAATACAAAGTAAGGAAACAATGAAGTTCTGAAGGAGCCAGTTATTTGAAGAAGAATCCTCTAGACAGGAGAAACAATTATACAGACATCCAGGTATAGAGTACATGTTCTATTAATCTGGAACAAAAGGGCAGGTGGGGCTTGGGCGTGGATGGCAAGTGAAGGGTAAGTGTCAGATTGTGACAGGACAAGTGTCTAATGATATTCTATAGAAAGGATACAAAGCATTCAACTAATAGAATTTCAGATAAATTTTAGTTGAGGAAGAAAGGGTATAAAAAGACAGCAACTTCAAAGTGACTAGGGACAGCTTCAGGATGGAAGATACTATTTGAGAGGTATGAAGAACAATGAGCAGAGGAAGGCTGGAGAGTGTATGGCCAGGGTCAGGGCTGTGGGACTGTTTGCCCAGAGGGTCAGATAGGCTTTTCTCAATGTGCCCAGAGTAGGTCTCTCCAATAAGTGCCACTTTGGTATGGGGATGGAAGGTCAACTGAGACTCTGAGTCTCAGAAAGAGTACTACCAGTACAAAAAGAAAGACTATTTTAAATGAAGAGCAGCAAAAAGCACTAGAGGCTAAGAGAGGCTTTGACACTGTCTCAGTTGTTTGCTCTTTTCCTAATTGAAACAGCAGTTACTCGTCCCCCTTTTTATGATCTAGAAGAATGTGATATGGGAAGGGCAACCAGATATAGGTTTATCAGTAAAAAATCCTCTCCATCTGAGAAATGTATCTTTTTACTCTGAGAGTAAAAAGAGGTTACCCCCAACTTGTCTTCATATGAAATCCCTCCACCCCCTTGATGTTCCAGGTCCTTAAACACAGGATAAAAATCTCTGGTCTGTCCCATTTCCCTTAGTAAATAACAACCATGTAAATTCTTCATGTTTGTGTTATTAAATTGATATTTTCCTTAGTTATCCCTCTGGTGCAATTTAGGTTACTTGTACAGTTCAAGAAGAATCCAGAAGACAATTTCCACTACACCAGAACTACAGTAAGAGGGGGTTTTCAAGATTATCTCCAGGATTCTACACTGACTACAAGTCAATGATGGTGCTACAGTATGAGGAAAAGTAAGCTGAATGTTAGAGAAATGACAAAGTTCAGTTTTACTGTCCAGTGCAACCTAAAGAGCAAGAAAATAAGAATATTAAAGTCCCCACTGATCTTGGATGTCCTTGGTTTCATCAATCAAGAAGATGGTAGTTACTACCCATTAGGTAGTGGTCTAAGCAATAACTAGTTCAGGGGCATGACTGAGTGTAGATGTCAGATGATGGAGGCAGGATAAGTTCATGGCAAATGAGGAAATAACTACAGTTCTCAAGAAATTAAACGAGTTAAAAACAAAAAAGGAGACTCAAGATGGAATCCTTCGTGTCACTCTCTACCCTGTCTTAACGCCTATTGCAGTGGCAACCTCCTTCATCAAACTCCTAAACCAGTCAATCTGATGTTACTTAATCAGTACTAGTGAGGTATTCCACAGGACAAAACTCACCCTGCCTTCCGCTAGGGAAAGGTAACTTTATAGGAAATCATCTTTCCTTTTGCTAGTAACTTTATCTTATCCTCTTCCTGTCTATAAATATGCTCCATTTTTGTAATCCCTTGCAGTATCTAGATGGGATGCTGCCAGATTCACTTGATAATGTCTATTAGCTCTCTAAATTTGAGAATTTTGTTTCTAACAGACACTATTTGTGATATCTGAGCATGAGAACAGAATCAGACACTATATAGTGGAAAAAGAAAATTCTATACACAGACAATGCAAAGTAATATTTTTGACTAGATGATGGAGCAGAAAAAGTGGTGAAATTTGCAAAAACAAATGAAATTTGAGTAACATCTGCAGTTCAGTAAATTGCAGTTCAGTAAATCGTACTTTATCTGTACGATTTTTGCAGTTTTTCCCTAAATCTATAATTATTCCAAAATACAATGTTAACTTACAAAAAAGAGAAGAAGTCTAAGAACAGCCATTCCAAAGTTTCCCTATGCAGAATAGCAAAAATATGCCACTCCCAACTATGTACTTTTGGCAAAAGTCTATTTCATGGGACAAGCTCTGAAGGATGGACGAAATACGTTTGATAATATTTATATGTAAACTTTTGTGTAAAGACCTCTCCCACAAAAATATATCTTTACCACTTTTCAATGGAGAAGGCAGATCTTAAATCTTCATTCCTTTGTTTTTCTGAGAAACTCCTTAACTGAACTTTCCATTTTTCTTTCCCCAACCTCCTTTGTCTTAGGTAAGCTTTTAAGAGGGCCTCTAAAGCCATCTTACTCAGGCAAGTTAGTCATGCTGTGTTTCTCCTACACATATAGCAGGTATACATGTTGCTATTAAACTTCTACATGGCTTTTTATTTTAGCAATCTCTCTGATGCATGTTTAATTATTTGCTAGCCTAGAAGAACTCAGAGGGGTAAGGATGATTTCCTTTGTGCCCAGACCCCTTCATTTCTGGATTTAGTATGTATTTATTTATAAATTATTATGTGAATCAACATGATCACATACTAACTGTAGAATATATTATTGAAGATATACTTTGTATCTCACAACTTACAGATAACAAAAGTTGACTTCTATTCACAGATAATGTTAATGGGGGCCAGAAGAGCACCCCTCTTAGTTTATAAGCAAACACTAAGCGATTAATGATCTGTCCTCTAAATTAAAACTCATTTTGGACTCAGAATCCTGCCCAGGTGCTGCCTCAGGCTGTGCCAGATATTGATGCCATCAGAAATTAACCAGCAAGCCAGGATGCATCTGGGCCAAGATAACCAAGGAGGTGACAACAAATTCTGAGGGCTACACATGACAAACATCAGGTACAACAACCATGATGGGCTCTTTTGATGGGTTGTCCACTTATGATTAATTGCTTTGTTTAACCCACTAGAAAAGGGCCAGCTCAAGAGGGAATGTCAGAATGGACTTTTGTGGGTAACATACCGGCCATTCTCTCACATCATCGGTTTTCTGAAAATAAAGTGTACCTTATAGATTCAATTCCCGTCTCTGTTCATTGGCCTTCAACAGTACTACTGTTCAAGATGTGATTTCTGGCTGCAATGCGACAGGTTTTTCAACCAGCATTGAGGTAAATCCCCTGGGAACTTGTTTTCCCTTCATAGTTTATCATGAGTTTTCCCTTCCATACAATTTAAAGTTAAAATTCTCTGAAAGAAACATAGCTTCCCAATCCGTTCATCTGTTTTTGGGCACTTAGGTTGTTTACAGGTCTTCCCTATTGTAAAGAGTGCTGCAATAAACGTAGGGGTGCAGGTATTCTTTTGAGTCAGTGTTTTGTGTTTTTTGGGTATATTCCTAGGAGTGAGATTGCTGGATCATATGGAAGTTCCATTCTTAGTAGACTGAGGAACCGCCATACTGCTTTCCATAATGGTTGGACCAGCTTGCATTCCCACCAGCAGTGTAAGAGAGTTCCTTTTTCTCCACATCCTCACCAACATTTGTTGCTGCTACTTTTTTTTGATACGTGCCATTCTCACTGGTGTGAGATGGTACATATACATGATGGAATACTATTCATCAATCAAAAAAGAAAAACTAGATGCAGTCATAGGAACATGGATGGAACTGGAAGGGATTATACTCAGCAAAGTAAGTCAGAAGGCAAAAGAAAAATACCAGATGGTCCCTCCCCTATGAGGAATATAAGGGAACCAAATAAAGATCAAGGAAAGGAATAAGAACAATAATAATAATAACAATAAGACACAACAAAAACCAAAAATGAAAAGGCAAGGACAAATTGGGGACACTTGGTAGGGAGGGGGTAGGGGGAGGGTTGAGGGCAGATGGGAGCATGGAGGACTGAGGTGATGGTGCACTGGTGATATGGTGATGGGGAAAACATGGGGATTACAACTGATGTCAAATATATATAATTTTTTTAAAAAAGGCAACAATAACATATTAAATGTAAAAAAAAAAATTCTCCAAAAGTATTTTAAGCAGCCACACAATGGTCTACACACAATTGTAACATTATATTTTTACCTATATCAAATTCATTGCACATTGAGATTACTTCCAATTTTTCTCCATTTACAAGTAGTTCAAATATGCCATACATAAATTGAATGCTCATGTTTGTATCAGGATTGAAATTCCAAAAACTTGAGTCTTAAGTTGAAGGAAATGTTGATAACAACTATCAACATTTCCTTCCAACCCAACAGCATCAACTTCCTCTCCCAGTAGCAGTATACAGACAATCAGTCTTCCCCAGCATTTTTAAGTTTCTCTTGTTGATAGGTTTAAAAAAAAAGGTTCATATTTTTAAATACTTATTTCTTTGCAGTCTGTTGAAATTGAATATATTTAACATTTAGTTTTTAGCCACTTTTATTTCCTCTTTCATGAATTTCATGCTTGTGACTGTCTGTTTTTTACTAAGATCTTGGTGTGTCTGACTATTGTTCCTAATTCATTTACTTATTATGGACCTTCTATTTGGGTGTACTTGGCATCAATATTTACTAGTTTGTTACTTTTTTTTTCGCTTTTTTATTATGATGTGCAGAGCTTATTTGGGGTATTCATACATCTCATTTTCTATTATAATTACTTCTACCATCCTAAGTTTATAAAAACTTCACTGCCCCAAAACTTAACCAAACAAGTGTTAACATTAGTTTAAAAGAGAAGGGGGAATTTAGAAGGGGAAATGTCGTATCACTTCCATTAAAAGAAATCATTCGTTTTATTTTTGGGTAATTTAAATGCAGAGACCTGGGGTTATACAGTAATTAATGGTGCCAATTCTATAACTTCAAACATATATAATTATTAACAAATAATATTTACTGAGACAAGCCTTCCCTTAACAGTATGTATTTAAGGCAGTTGTTACCTTTTTTTTCTTTTTTTGAATCATAAGGAGTAATTGAGCTAGCGAATTTCCAAGAAAAGCAAAAAAAATTAACATCAGTGCGTAACTGTCAGGAAAAATCTAGTCCAACCAATCCCCAAGAACACAAAGGGCTGTATTAGATAACATTAATACTTTAATTATAAACAATTACTATCTCCATCCCATTTCTAAGCAACATTCCAGTTTTTTGTTTTTTGTTTTTTGTCTTAAGTTACAAAGAAGGAAGAATGTTAAATTAGAAAGAACATAAGTAAATTAGAAAGTGTGAGGGCTTCATAACTACCTAGATATGAATTAAGACAAATTCTGGATCTACCAGTAAGTAGTTAAATTTACCATAAGTCAAATGGTTATCAATGTTTCATCACCTGTAACATAGGGGTCAATGCTAATGGCATAGACCGTGTAGTCAGTAAATTATCTTCCAAAGAAATTTTAAACAAATACCTTTAAAATAAATATAAGGAGTTATTTTTGATACAATATTCTGCTCATATATAAATGTGTTTGTGTATAGTCTTTTTTTATTTTCTTTTGTTACTATTGCTTTTTTTTTTTTTTTGAAGATTTTTTTTTTTAATGCATACAAGAACTGGGGTATAGGCCAGAGGTGCAGGGTGGGGACTGATGAGAGGAGTCACCAGAGATAGAGTAGGGAGCACAACAAACAGATCTATTGAAATACACTGTTCAGGGGAGCAGCTGAGGAGGCAGAAGAGGTCTGCTGCATCATGCGGGTCCCCTCCCTGGCCAAAGATTGAACTCAGGCTGCAGTGCCTGAGGATGCTTCATGGTGCTCTGCCTTAACCCCTTGTACCACCAGAGAGGCCACTCTTTTGTTATTATTTCTAAAACATACAGTAAATAAATCACTTTTGTTTTGAAAACATCCTAAAGGAAATATTAAACTATTTTGAGGAACTATAGGAGGAAAATCTCCATTCTATATAAAGAAAGTAAAAATGATAAAAATCTAAATTACTTCACAAAATAATTCAATTTGCATTTTAACTAGAAGTATGTAGAATCTAGATACACAAAACAAATCTCATCCTTTTCTCATCCTTTTTCTAAACATTTCGTTATATTTCACAGATGGGGAAAACAGCAATAACAATAATATCAGATATGGACAAGAATAAACCACAGGGCAAAACTTTAGAGAATGAACCACTAACTACACGATAAGCCTGACAACGGAACAACAACAAATGTTACTGTCTACTAAAACTAAAATACTATTTAATGTAAATGTATACTTGGATATAATTAAAACTATGCCTAAATTATTAAAAAAAGAAAAAATCTTATAATAGTTTTGGTAATTGAACATTTTTAAAATGTTAGCCTGCTTTTCTTTTTCTGAAATAAATGCTTCAACTACAGAATAAGAGAATCTAAAACAATTTACATTAGCATGAACATATAGCTGCAGGGAGGAAACAACAACATAATAAATCACAACCTCTCTCTGAAAAGAGAAAAAAATTGTTCAAGAAAAACCCTGCTGTTAAGGGCCAGGTACAGTCCAAATTTATTTCTGAAATTCCAGTGTTGCATAACCGAAGAATATTTCAATGGAGTTGAGCATCAAGTTATATAATTATCAAATTACTGAATTCTATTTTGCTTTCTCAGCAAACAACATGATGGGACTGGGATGAGAGCAAGAGAAGAAAAAAAAACAAACAACTAAAAGCAGTATATTTTGACTATAACAGAAAACAAGTTCCACTTCAAATATTCTTTAAATGAAAGGTCACAAATTTTCAATATTGCACCCCAAAACTAAGCACTATAAAATGGTCTTTAAAAAACTCAATTGTTGTCTGCAATTTTGTCAAGATAATTTTAAAGCTTACTCAACATATACTTAAGATACAGTTTTCCCTTTTTAACCATGAGGGATTGGTTCCAGGAAGTCAACCAAAATCGAAAAGCTACTCATGTCATGTATATAAAAGAGTACTAAATGTATAATCTTTCTCTAAAACACAATTTCAACAGAAGACTAAGAATGTAATCATGATGAGAGTAAACAAAGACAGGAAACCTTTAGCAAAAATTATACGTAAACTAAGTAGCATCTCTTATATTCTTGTTCACACAGAGAAAGTTTACAAATTAGAAGTGGTTTTTACTTTAAGTTTCTTTAAAAGGCAAGTAAATGAGACAAGAGCCCCATACTTTTTAAAATCTCAGATTGCAATGATAAAGTCTACAGAAGAATATGTAACACACTGTCAATGTTATAATATTAGATTTCAATTAATAACCTAAAACAATTAAAGCTATCTAATAAAAATTCAATTAAAAGTTATTTGTTGTGAAGTAAAACTGTAAAGGATGGTAATAGTTACCATGACTCAAAGGGATTACACCTTCCACGGACCTCTTCTCTTCTTCAGCTGGCTCCTAAAACACAGAACATGTGACTTAGACACATGCTTAATAGTTGTCAAAACACTTAAAATTAATATTCATGTTGGTAGGAAGCACAGCACTTTAAAAAGAACTGTAAATGAAGGAGACATACATCATTAGCCAGCCCTCTGGGTGAGTGTGCAAACCCCAGAAAGGGTAGACCATGATCCATCTGGATGTTGAGGAATCCTTTACCACTGTGTTATTTTTGTATTAGCGAAAATACAGCAGAAAGTATTATTCAATAACAGTTAACATTAAAGCTGACAAGAGTACCTCTCTAAAGGATCTGTGGGTCTGAGGGAGGAGAGGCAAACTCCCACATCTGAGTCCAGTCCTTCATCCTACTTTTGCTTTTAGAATACTGGGATCTATTATAGCTTATAAGGCCCAATTAAGGTAACATCTAATTTTAACTAAACTGACCTTCATAGATGATAGGTGGACTTCAAAGATTCCTGTAAAGAAACCACAGACTGCATATAATAAACAACAAAAGCAACAAACAAGAAGATGGCAGTGCTTCTCTCCCAGATCCAACAATTCACTAGACATTCTCACCAACTCCCGAAAGACGAAGAGAATAACCTCATTTAACAAAGACTAAAAGAATAACTTCATTTGTGAAATATTTTCACAGTAAAAATGAACATTTGTTAATGGGCATCCAGATATGTGTCTTATGTAAATAACTTTGTGGCTACAAACAATGGGTGTCCCCTATAAAAACTCGTAAGAATTGTACAGACAAAATATGAGAAACTCTTTCCTAATCTTAAAATCTTCCAAATGAAGGGATTCAGTGGGTTTAAACTCACTTTTGGAAAAATAAATATGTAATAGTTTTGATTAGTTCTCAAGAAAAACAGATTGTCATCAGTGAAAATGAAAATTCAGTAGATGAATTATTTATAAATAAAATAAAAACCTCCACACAATTGACAGATGATGCTGAAAAATGAGTCATTATTTAGTAAACTTGGTCAGCAATAATTTCTTCAGTTTATTGTTATGTATGTTTGAGACAATTTTTAAGCTATGACTAAGGAGACTGACTATCCCAGTTTGACAGAGACTGACCTGGTCACTGCACTGATGTCCCACAATGGGGGTACAGTTCACTTTTAGATAAACCAGATTACTGGTCATCCCAGCTATAACAACCATTACAACCAAACCTTAAAAAGTGGGCTTCAGATAATGGTATTCCAAAACTCTGAATCAAGGATTCAAAAAAGATTTGTGCATCTTAATATTTGATCTATTCCATATTATTCATTTCATTTTTATGTTACACTTACGGGTTTTTTTTAAGTCTATGGCTTTAAAGTACAAAATATAAGTTGTGTGATAGTAAAAAATACTTTTCAAATCAATAATCCACATATAACCAGGCATATGATTAAATTTTCTTTATTGATAGGCTGAATAAACAAGTTAGAAGATGACTGCATCAGGCTTTCATCTGATTATATAGCCATATATAAACTATTGTGGTATATTATTTGTGATGTCTTACCTTGATCTTTCTGTATATAATTTTATGTGAATAAATTTATTTTATGTGAATTTACTTTATGTGAAATTTATATATTTATTTTAGTGAAGTTATATGGTTCAAGGTAAAGCTACAGAACGAAATAAATAATACAGTGAAAACTATCCCATCTGTCCTTTTCCATCTGACTAGTTCACAACACCTCCACCCATAAGTTACTAAATTCTAATATATCCATGCAGAGTTTTCTTTGTGTAAAAACAAAGAAACATGAATATATATTATCTTCCTGCTCTTGTACATAAGGTGTCACATAACACTTTTTTCTACTTCTCTTTTCACTGAACAAAAGACCTCAGGGATATAATTTTTTTCCCATAGCTTCACAATATTGCATTAAATGGATATTTCATGGTTTATTTAATTGGTTCATATTTCCAGGTCTTACCTATTGTAAATAGTGCTGCAATAAACGTAGGGGTGCGGGTATTCTTTTGAATCAGTGTTTTTATGCCTTTTAGGTATATTCCTAGGAGTGGGATAACTGGATCATATGGGAGTTCCATTTTTAGTAGTTTCAGGAACTGCCTAAATGCCCTAAAATAGATGATTGGATCAAGAAGATGTGGTACATACATGATGGAATACTATTCAGCAATCAAAAGGGATAAACTAGAGTTATTCATAGAAACAAGAATGGAGCTAGAAGGGATTATGCTCAACGAAATAAGTCAGAAGGAAAAAGAAAAATGCCAGAATATTTTCCCCCTAGGAAAACTATAAGGGAACCAAATAAGTGATCAAGGAAAAGAATAGTAACAATGACAACAACAATAATAATAATAAAACAAAAAGACAAGGGCAAATTGGGGACAGTTGGTGGGGAGAAGTGAGGGAGTGAGTTGAGAGCAGAAAGAGTACAAGGAACTGAGGTGATGGTGCACTGGTGAAATGGTGGTGGAAAATCCATGGGAACTACAATTGAAGTCATATATATATAAATAAAGAAGAAAAAAATCAGTCTAATAGCCTAAATAAATGTTTCATATTTATGCATCTTTAAGTTGTTTTCATTTTTTCCCAATCTGTTATAGTTGTTGTTTCTTACAGTATTCCATATTTCTTATGGAAATTTACTCTCCCATAAGTCTTAAGTTGTGTCCAGACATAACATGAAGTAAAAACATAAATGTTTGCTTACTTCACAATCCTACTCCCCATTAGTATAAGGTCAGTGTACTCTGTATTACACCCCAGGAGCACCAGATCCTAGTTCTAAGGCTTTTTTCTTCCATTCCTTTAGTCTGTCTTTCAAGTATCAGTGTCATACTGTTTTACTTACTACAGCCTTACATTTTTTAAAATTTTTTCCATTATTTATATATATTTTGCATCAATTGTGGTCTCCATTTCCCACCACCATTTCACTAGTGCACCATCATCTCAGTCCCTGTGCTCTTTCTGCCCTCATCCCATTCCCTCCCTCCCACACGCACAGTGTTTCTGATTTGTATTTGTCTTTTTGTTTTTGTTGTGCTTTTATTATTGTTGTTGTTATTATTCTTTCCCTTTGTCCCTCACTTGGTTCCCTTATATACTCCTCCTAGGAGTGAAACCATCTGGTATTTTTCTTTTGCCTTTTGACTTATTTTGCTAAGCATAATCCCTTCTAGCTACATCCAAATTTCTATAAATGACTCGTTTATCTTTTTTGATTGCTGAATAGCATTCCATCATGTATATGTACCCAGAACTCCACAGACTTATGAACAACTAATCTTTGACAAAGGAGCAAAGAATATACAATGGAATAAAGACAGCCTGTTCAATAAGTGGTGCTGGGCAAACTGGACTGCTACATGCAAAAGAATGAAACTAGAATACTGCCTTTCACCATGTACAAAAACCAACTCAAAATGGATTAAGGAACTAGACATACGACCTGAAACCATAAAATATACAGAATAAAAGGAGGCAAAACTGTACAGGACATACACATCAATGACATCTTTAAAGACATAGTGCCCAAAGCAAAGATAGTGAAGGAGAGGATAAACAGTTGGGACTACATCAAACTTAAAAGCTTCTGTACAGCAAAGGACATGCTAACCAAAACAAAGCAACAACCCACCAACTGGGAGAAAATCTTTGCACACAACACTACTGACAAAGGACTTATCACAAAGATCTACAAAGAACTGACCAGTCTTCATGATTTTCATGAAGCATTGAGAGCAATAGTGTCATCACTATAACGTGATGACATGACTTTCATGAAGCATTGAGAGCAATAGTGTTATCACTATAACGTGATGACATGATTTTCATGAAGCATTGAGAGCAATAGTGTTATCACTATAACGTGATGACATGATTTTCATGAAGCACTGAGAACTGACCAGTCTAAACAAAAACAAAGTAAAGAATCCAGTCAAAAAAAGGGCAGAAGAGCTAAAAAGACATTTCTCCAAAGAAGAAATGCAAATGGCCAACAGGCACATGAAAAAATGTTCAACATCTCTTGTAAGCAGAGAAATGCAAATCAAAACCACTATGAGATATCACCTCATACCAGTGAGAATGGCACATATCAAAAAAAGTAGCAACAACAAATGTTGGTGAGGATGTGGAGAAAAAGGAACTCTAATATACTGCTGGTGGAAATGCAAGCTGGTCCAACTACTATGGACAGCAGTGTGGAGGTTCCTCAAAGTACTAAAAATGGAACTCCCATATGAACCAGCTAGCCCTCTCCTAGGAATATACCCAAAAGACACAAAAACACTGACTCAAAAGAATACCTGCACCCCTACATTTATTGCAGCACTATTTACAATTGTTAAGACCTGGAAACAACCTAAATGCCCAAAAATAGATGACTTGATCAAAAAGATGTGGTGCATACAGATGTGGTGCCTATATTTTAATGCTTCCTAGATTATTTAGTGTTTTACACACAATCAAAGAATTCTGTCTTAGTACAAATTTTAGAAGCAGGTAGCTGAAAAGCCAAACCCCTCCTGTCTTACCAGCTTTGAGACATTGGGCATGTGATTTAACTTATGTAAGTTTCAGTGTCTTTTCTGAGCTAATAACAACTTCTTTACTAGATCATTTTAAGAGTTAGAGATACAAAGGGCCTCATTGCTGCACAAGACACATGGCAGACTCACAACAGTAGCTATCAGTTATTCTGCAGATTTCAACTTGTTGAGTGTATGCAAAGACTTAATAAAAATTAAATTAGTCTGTGTTTTATAACTGAAAAAACATCTCAAATGAACAAAATCTCTAATTATATAAGAATTTTCAGAGGAAGAAGAATTTTAAAACCCCAATTAAATTAATTTCCAATTTTTAAAAACACTTATTGGGTTGGAGAAAGGGGAGCTGGAGAGAGGTCAAAAGGCACAAATTTTCAGTTCTAAGATTAATACATACTAGAGATATAATGTAAAACATAATGACCATAGCTCCTTGCCTTACTACATATATAAGAAAGTTGTTCAGAGAATAAATTATGTAATCACAAAGGAATTATTTTTTTTCTTTTCTTCTTTCTATTCTTTTATATCTTTCTGAGAATTATACCTATGAGAATACAGAATTAGCTGAACCTACTATAAAAATCACTTAGCAATATATATATATACACACAAATAATCAACTCTATATGTCTTAAATGTATATAATGATGTATGTCAATTATTTATCAAAATACTTGGTAAGGGAATATACTAAATTAAAAAATTATCCAAACCTTGCACAGGAGAAAACACTTAATGAACAATTTCCTGGTGGCTAGAATGGTTCTAGACTTTAAAGAGTGCAGACAAAATTCAAATTTCAATGTTTGTGTACCTTTCATTTGAGAAGTGTTTACTATGTGTTGAATGACAAATTGAGAACAAAACGAAGAATGGATTTACTCTGCTGTTCTTGGCTTCTTGTCACATTCACCTTAACTGTGATCACATGGCACTTGTCTGTTCTCCCCATACCACCCTGGGCTCCTTCTGTGCACTTCACTCTGTTCTTCACGAGGTTTTATATTGCCAACCACCAGTCTTACCCCCTTTACACAAACCAACCCACTTCCACTCTCACAGACATGTTGACCTATGAGTATATGTCTCCCTCTATCAACTTTTAAATTGAAGTAGATCCTAAATCTGACTGCAGATTCATGTAGATGCCCTAGAAGCTCTGAAACTCAATAACTACAAAACCAGCTCCTCAAAAACTAACCTTCTCCTTTGCTCAAAGTTCCCTCTGTAGCTTCTTCCACCCAACCCTCAGTCATGCTGTCTATCCCACTGTCACCTCTCCACCAATAAATCTCCTTGTAGTAGGCAGGATTTAAGATGACTCCAATGTGCCATTCCTTTTACAATTCCCACTTCAATGTGAAGGTGGAATCTAACAATTGCTTCTAGACTACAGAATATGGCAAAGATGATAGGTCAGTTACTCCCTTGACTACAAAGTTACAATGGATAACTGTTTCAACTGATGGGAATGAATCAATATTTGGCCCTGAAGAAGCAAGCCATCATATTTTGAGAGTCAAGGAACTTCCTAAAGAGTAGTTCCTTCTTGAAAGACAGCAATAAAGCAGGAATCTCAAACTTATATCTACAGAACCTGAATTCTTACCACAACCCCATAATCTTGGAAGAAGTCACGAGCAACAAAAGGTACTCAGCCAGACCAAGACTGTGATTTTACCCTGTGAGATCTTGTGTAGCAATAAATGAAAAGACAAGAACAAATTTGGGACACTTGGGGAGGGGGTGGGGGGAGTATTGAGGTCAGATGGGAGCACGGGGGACTGAGGTGATGGTGCACTGGTGATATGGTGATGCGGAATACATGGGGATTACAATTGATGTCAAATATATATATATAAATAAAGGGAAAAATAAAAATAAAAAAGAATTGATATGGAAAAAAAAATAAACCATGCTTGGACATTTGACCTACAGCAAATGTAAGGCATTGATAAGTGGGTGTTTTAAGCACTAAGTTTGTAGTAATCTGTTATATAATAAATTACCGTAATTTGTTATCAGCAAGACAACTAAAATGCCTGATTTCCCTTAGGAGTTAATTCAAGAAGCTTTCTTTGATTTACATCTTCTTTCCTCCCTCTATTCTAATTTGGGTAATCTTCCAAAGACTGGAAATTTCTTGTACAAAGCTCTATTATTGGGGCTCTCACCTTGAACTACCATCCTCTGTTTCATTATTCTCATTTGCTTTGATGAACTTTCTGAAGGTAGTATCTTAACCAAGCTGCACTCCCTACTCATAGCCTGGTATCTAGGCTAGCTCAACAATTATCTGCAGTGAAGGGATGAATGCAAAGTGCAAGAATAATAGTACTTTACTGCCTAGCAGATTTTGCACCCAAAATTATCATGGTTATCTTTGCACAATTAATAAAGTAGCATCCTGATAAAATATACTATAACCCAGTGGTTCTCAAACCTTAACATGCACATGCATCAGCTAAGAATTTCTTAAAATGCAGGTATTGATTTAGTAAATCTGGTAGGAAGGGAGAGGGCTAGGATTATAAGTTTCCAACAAGCATATAGCTGATACCACTGTTGAAGTTGTGTAGACCACAGGATGAACAGCAAGGTCACCATTTACCAAGCGGGGGATAGGTGTGGGGAGGCAGTAATTCAATCATATCTACCTCTATTCTACTGCATTTGAAATGACAAACTGAATGAGATCTATTTTCTACGGTGCTTCTTTACCACAATTTCATCCCTTTTTACCTACTAATACATGGGAAATTTACATAACTCAGTATAACAACAGTCTTTTCTCATAAAGGTTCTACCACAAACCCGAAGTGGTAACAAGAAACAGTACACAAGAGTTGATTATGTGAACACAACAGCTACTAAAGCATTTTTATAATCACTGTATCATTCAAGTATAAAAGGAAATATATAGTATACTATCTGTCCCTCAATTAGTGGATTAGGATGTTTCATTCACACTTCTTTATTTGCTACTGAAATTCTGCCTAAATAAAAGAAACATATTCCTTACAAAAAATGATATAACCTCTCACTTCAGATTTAAATTACACAGGCTCTTTATGTCCATATGTCTTTTAGATGGGTCAAGGATATAAATATGTAGATATACATACAAAAAATCATAATTTATTTCAGAACAAATTTACTTTTTGATTATGATATGCTGATCTCATTTTTAAACAATTTTGCAAATGGAAAAGGATTTACTACCATAAGATAGAACAGGAAAAATGCTAAATTTAGGATTTAGTAACCTACGACCAAGTAACAACCTCACCAATAAAGAGTCATGTAACAGTGAAAAAAATGCCATGTATTCTCTAGATGTAATTTTTCTCCCCTGTAAAATAAAACAACTGGAAATTTGTTCTCCAAAGCTCCTGCCAGCTTTAACATCCTTTGATTCTGTCTGAGCTAATTAATTATTTCATAAGGTAATTAATCTACACTGCTATTAATGAATAGAGAGTTAATTTTAAAAAAAGGAAAAATGAGTACTTTACTTATCCATCTAGACAGAACACCTAAGGAAACAAATATGAATTAACAAAAATAAAACCATTACTGTGGCTTCCCAGGTTTCAAACTTTATTCTAAAAACTGAAAATAAAGCTATATGGAGAAGAAAAACGGGGCTCTGAGAAGTGGGAGATAATGTTTTAAAGAACATAAAATAAATCTTTGCAGTAGTACATTTCCATTTGCCAATTTAAAATCCATCATTTTGGAAGAGGATTATAAAGTAGGAAAGTAACTAAAAGGCTTGATGTTCTATTCCTTCCTGGAAATATTATATACTTTTACTACAAGTTGTAGTGATGCTTTCTAATTAATCAGTGTCTATATTTCCTTGTCCATCACTTCCAATCAAGAAAGCAAAACAAAGGATTTCCCCCCACTGATTTATCATTTTTGTTAGCACCCTGAATCACTTCTGAACTGTAGGATGCTGCTGCCCCTCTTCCTTCCTTTCACTGTCAGTCATGTTCCATAGCACGGAAGGATTTGGGTGCCCTGCTGATCCTCTTCCATAAGAACAGAGGGTGATACAAATTGGTTTCATGAACTAGAGAAAACACTAAAACCTTATTTGATTTAGCAACTCCACTAACAAACCACTATTTGAATTTTACCTGCTGTTTCAAGTCCACTTTTCAAATTTTATTTTGTTCTGATCCAATGAGGAATACAAACTGAAGATGAATAAAATTAATCTTTTAGAAAATGATTACTATCTATGTTCTACTGGAATTCAGAAGCAGACAGGAAATGCTCTCATTCTGTTCAAATACCCAGTAAGTTGTTTAATGAAATCCCCATATAGTACTTGTATTAGTCAAACTTACTATATTTTATATTTTATGGTGCTTTGACATTTGGGGCCTTAGGAATTGGAAAGGGACTGTCCCTCTTAAGGTGAGCTAATCCCTACAGATAACAAAGAACTTTCCCTTAATCATGCCTTTGATAAGCAAACCAACTAGTCCTAAATCCATATTCCACTCATCTCTTTTTATCATGGACCTACAATCTGCGACACTATCCCCCTATTCTAAATTATCACAGGACCAGGTACAGACAGAGACAATCTCTAGAGCCAGAGATCACCAAAATTATTCAAGCTAGCCAATCCTAAACCTTCTTACCTTATTTACCCTTCCTTGCCCATTCCTTCTGTGAAAACAATAAAGGCTTTGCCCATGTTTTTCCCCTCACCCTCTGACCCCTTGACTAACTGATGTTGAAACAGGGGTGGAGGAGGCTCCGAGGTCAGAGAGCCCCGCAGAAGGCCAAAAACCAGATTCAAGGGCTATAGCAACAGGGGATACAGCCTAACAGAGGACAGTGCCCGGTACAGGTCACTGTCTATGGGTTTGCACCTGTGCACAAAATTGCAAGAGACTTCAGTCTACAGGAACAACAACCATGGAATTTATTTACAAATGGGGGGAAACAAAAATGCTTACATATCCACAAGAGGCTGGCTGCTTCATCCAGACAGCATCGGTGATGTTAGTCACTGGTCACCAGGAGTGCTGGGTAGCACTGACCAGCAGCAGTGACCATTACGTGGCCTGCAGAGGCAGTGTTCAGGAACACCCAGTATTACAACTCTTGTGAGTTGTTGGTTTATGCTAACAATGGACAGCTTTGGGACATCAGGCCCAAGCCCTTTGGTGCTCTTTCCAATCAATGTCAGAGACAGGACCGAGACCCAGTCTCTGCAGAGTCCTCCAGCCTCTCTCCCCTACTCAGAGGGCAACTGCTGGAGGTTTCCCTCCTTCGGAGTCTGGAACCCTCTTCTCCTCTTCAGGGCTCTCCTCTTCCTTTGCAGGGGCTCTTCCTTGGGGCTGCCACTTCTTTGGATCCCTTCTTCCTCTAGGCTGCTGCTTCTCTGTCTATTCCTCCATTGTCCACTGAATGCCACTAAATCAATGCCAGGCTCACTTCCACCCTGGCTTTTATTCACTTTCAGGGTGCCCCCCACACACAGTCTGATTGGTTCATTTTTCAATCCTGTACCTGCTTCATCTGTTCCATAATTCAGGAAGTGCAATTTACATAAAACTGCTCTGCCACCACTGACTTGTGGTGAGAGGAGGAGTCCTGGTAACAAAACATCAATCAACCCAGAGCTCACACCCAATTGGTCCAGTCCACCATCCAGGCAGTACACTGCTACATAAGAGGTTTCTAAGGAGGGACTGCCACAACTAACTTGCAGTGGAGCAGCACACATATCTGCTCCTGCTTGCTGTAGCCTGGTAACAATGTTTTCCCATGTGGACCTGCATAATGTTGTTACAGGGCAACCCCAAAAGAAAATGGGATGTCCTGGGTGTGAGTCCTCATCCACACTTAAATAAAACTTAGACTCAAGTGCAGGCACACATAAAAAGGTTAATAAATAATAATAAATAAAGTTTTATTTACAAGGGAAATGAAGAGGGGGAACTGAGAGACAGAGAGACAAGGGTTTCAATTAGTCATTGCATTCTGCCAGTAAATCTGTTCAGTTGGGAACCCAAAGGCACACTGAGGCAGGGAAAACCAAGAGAGTACAAGGCCCACGTGTATATACTAAGCATGGCTACTTAACTCCACTCTTCGTTCCCAGCAAACCCCCCCACCCCAAATTTAGGAAGTCAAGTCATGGCAGATTAATGGCATTATGGGATTTGTAGTCCTTGGTAACTGGGATCTCTCTGGTGTGGGGGGTGAGGGTGGAATTAATAAAACAGCAATGGGTGGAGTTCATTTAGGACATACTGTTCCCCCAACAATGTGATGTAACACCTCCTCTTGGGAGATGTAATATGCCATCTTCTAAATGGCAGTTGCCCCTTGATCTGCTGATCTCACTATACCTGAATATAAGCAAAATCCCAGGTATAGTTTTTATTAATAATTATTAAAACTTATATCAAAGAACAAAGGGAAGAATCTAAAATAGCTTTATAGACTCTCTGGTTTCTCCATCTATAAATGAATTACACTGGTTGATACAAACTGGTATCAGTCATGTGAGGGAGCAATGTTTATTAAAAAATTTAAAAGTAAGTACTACTGGAAAGTATGACATTAAAATAACCCTACCCTAATTACTCTCTAAATATCTATTTAAGGATCTTACAAAAAAGATTTGATTACATTTGTCCAAGCTGAAGTGAACCATGGCTCCCCCCCATCAGTATATTAAGTCTAGTGGTCTGGATACCAAACGCAGCTTCCTCTGGTTTGCCACCAAGATCCTCTGCACTTGGCCATCCAGATCTACCTAGTCATCTCACTTTCTCATTATGTACTAATCTTAGATTTATTTAAATGGAAAAACTCCTAAAGATCTTCTAATCTAAGACTTTTATTTTAAAGAAATTGAGCCCAGCCTAGTGAAGGACCTGCCCTTAGTCACAGAGCTAATTATCACCAGAGCCAAAGACTGAAGTCCAAACATGCTGACACTCAACCCAACACTCATTCTGAAAAGCTGCCAACGGCAGTATTTATTCTGTCAGAAAAGTCATTATAAACTTACCAAAGGTAACATATCATATTTGCTTTCAAATTCACATTTTTGTTCTTTTTGCCTCATTAGCCCAGACAACCCTGCTCTGACCTTCAGCTTTCTTACCTCTCTAGGTTAGTTACCTACAGGTTGGATTTAAAAGCTTTTAAAAACAGCATTAAATATGTATAAAACAAATATTTTATCTTATTTGATAAATTACATAAAATATTAAATATAAAAATATTATTCCTTTTCATCCTTCAAGATCAGACCTGAGCCCCCAAAGATCTGAATTTTCTCTAAATGGGATTTGTAGTCCTTGGCAACTGGGATCTCTTTAGCATGGAGGTGGGGGTGGAAATCATAAAACATCAATGGGTGGAGTTCATTTAGGACATACTGTTCCCCCAGCAATGTGATGTGACACCTCTGACTGTACCTCAGAACACTAATGGACATAAGTACTTAGGCTATATTAAAGTATTCTCTATAAGTTATTTCTCTCTTATTCAGCAGTGCTCTAAGGTTCTTTAGAGAATAAACAACAGCTTATATTTCTATTTCTCAAAGTTCATAATTTACTAACTAAATATAAATTCACAGACTATCAAAGATACACAGAAAGATAAAAAATGAAAACTGACATTTATTCAGTATCAGGTATTTGATATATTTAATTAGAGACCACATATTTTATTCTTGTATGGTCAAATAAAATACCTTTTTTATTTTGGAAACTTGCATTTTACATAGCAAACTTAAAATTTTATAGCCTATATATGGTTTATGATTGTATTCCCACCTATATATCTATGAAATCACCTTGAAAAAATGCTTTATTTACCCAATTATCATCAGCCTAAATTTTGCCTGTCAATCCTAAAGGTGATGGGAGGAGAAAGGTAACAAACGGCACCCAGATGACATCTTTCTTCGTGCCAAGTTTTATGAAAAAGCATAATATGTTAATGAGTTTTACAGGAACAGGAAAATACCTCTCTTCAAGTCTGTGGCAGCACCATAGAGACCAGCATTATAAACTAAAGTTCATTCACAAGGTAAAGTTTAGTAAACAAAGACATAAGATGTGGAGTTAAGCCTAATAAGCACATCTCATAATGTTATTAGAGAATATAAGCTACACGACCTATTTGGAAGATATGAAAAGCTTATCAAAATTTTAACTGTACATATTCTTAAGCACAATTCTGCTGCTAAAATTTATCTAAGAGGCAGCGACAAAAGTGTTCTGAAGATACAGCAATAAGAATAGTGGTTGTATGGCGCAGCAGACCTCTCCCGCTGTGCCCGCTGCTCCCCTCAGCAGTGTACTTCCCTTGATCTGCCTGTTCTGTTCCCCGCTCTCTGTGGTGAATCCTCTCACCCCCCCACACCTCTGGCCTGTACCCCAGTGCTTGTATGCATAAATAAATAAATCTTTAAAAAAAAAGAATAGTGGTTGTAGTATAGTATCTAATAGCAAAAAAATAAGAATCACCTCATGCTTATGCTAGGGCACTGTTTAAATAAATTTAGGTACATAGAATGCAAAACTATGTACCATTTATAATAATGACAAGATCTGCATCTCTAAGATATACATGCTTAAAAAAAGGCAAGGTTTTAAACAAGTAGAGTGTGAGCCCATCTAAAATTCTATATATGTACTATACCTATATATATATGTGTGTGCATAGAGGATGTGGGGTTTTTAGCTTTCTTTTTTCTTTTGATTCCTTATATAGATAACAACAGTGGTCAGTTTTAGGAAACTATTTGGGGGATTAGTGTGTGTATGGGGGGGGTGCATTTTAACACCTGTCTGTACTATTTGATTTTTTTAAATCATGTACCTATATTTTGAAAAATACTAGTATGTTTAAGATTGCAGGAAGAAATACATGGAAAACATTAGTCTAGGAAGACAAGCACTGACAGACACTGATATCATCATTCAAAATTCATTAGATATCCAAGTTAAGAAATTATTAACTCAAAAGCAGATGTTTAGAAAATACCCAAATACTCATTCGGCTGATGTTTTATATGCTTAACCTGTCTTTTCTTTATTTTTTGGTTGGCTGAAAATGTCACTTGTAAAATCAGAAGAGTAACACAGAAGGTAAAGGAATATTATTGATATTTCTAGCAAAATTCAAGTATGATTTTAGTGATTGAACACCTTTCTCTCAAGCATGGTTGAAACCATTTCTCCCCACAGTGAATGCAGATACAGAAGAGAACCTGCTTATTATATTAACTATTAACTAAAGAAAATTGACAGACACTGCAACTGACAATGAGCCCCAGACTGACAGTGAAAAGCAGATTTCATCCTAAATGCATGTCTGTTTATGTGAATATCCTGTAAAATAATTATATGTCCCAAAAAACCTCATGATTCAAATGGTAACATGGCCCTTAGAATTATTATTTTCTTACAATTGATTAAAGAAATCTGTTTGCATAGAGATGACATTAAACACAAGGAACATCATTCAACAGATACTTTCAGAAATCTAGCTATGCAAGACATTACACTACACTAGCATGAACAGTACTTCTGGGATTCAAAAAAGGGAAAAACTCCGAAGTGGGGTGGAAATAATGGTAAAAGCATCAACATTAAGTTAGACTCTGAATTGGACTTTAATAGAAAACTGGAATTTGTGCTGATACAGAAGATAAATATTCATATTGCAGGGCAAGAAAATGGAAGTACTGAGAAGGGGCCATAATAATTTGAAAAAGTGTAAGGGAAAATGATACTCTTCAAAGGTAGAAAATATTCATGGATAGGAGAGGTGGTCTCAAATGTTAAACTAAATAAGAAGTATTCAGTAGCTAAACTCGATTAACTATAACATTACTGGTAGGTAAATTTATCTAGCTTTTTTCCCCTAGACAATGTTTCTCAAACATGGGAATGTATCATAACCACTTGGAAGCATTAGCTAAATACAGATTTCTGAGTCCTACCCCCAAGACTACCTAATTCAATAGGTCTGGAGTGGGATCCAAGAATCTGCAGTTCTAAAAAACCCCAAGGTAGTGGTGATGCTGCTGATCCAGAGAGCCCAGCTCCCCAAAGGGCATGATACAGTAAACCAAAAACGCTAAGAATGGCATCCTCACATAACTGGAGACAGGTGCAGGTCTTCCCAATCAACTCTAATAACCTCGTAGCAAGTTCTCTGGGATACATTTTAGATCTCTCCACTCACATTCTATCCCATACTTCAAATAGGGAAGGTCTTCTTTCACCTTTAAGATTACTTTTCAAAATGCACGAGACTATAACGACATTTATATTCTGTAGCACTATCCATAAAATTCAATCAGAAGCAACCAGTTTCAAGGGATTGAAAAAATACTTTTGCTGTACCATTACAACATCCATTGCCAACAGTGAGCAGTAACTATGAGGATATGTTCAGGAACTGACATCTTACCAAGCATTCATCCTGATTCAAATGTTCGTTGGAATCCATATTAAGCTTCCTCTTTCTGTTGGGCTGTTTCATGGCCACTTAACAGTTCTTAGCAGTTTTTCTGCAAAATAACACCGAATGAAAAGTTGAGAGGTTTTTGTTCCTTTAGAATTGAAAAGCAAACAAATTTTTTTCAATTATACTTCCTATTTCTGTAAATAACCTGATAAATAGGCTAACATAAAGATTTCACTGTTGATGTTATAGCCCCTGGTATACTAATGAAATGCAGCAAAGATGATATTTCTGCCAGATACAAACTTCTATCACAAAGAAAATAGGTATTATCTCTTCTGGTCTTACTTGTTATAAATTTCTGGTTTTAGTGTTGGTTTTGTTTAGCCTATCTAACCAATTAGGATTCACTATGATCTGCCTATTATATAGCATCTGCACTCACATGGTCTATCAGTTCAAAAGTGTCAAGGCAAAAATATTCTTGGCAAGAGCTCTTAACCATACAAGACATAGCACGGCAAACTGAAATTGAAAAAAATAAGGAAAATTTTTAGCAATCCAAGTCATCAGAACCATTCTTCAGTAAATTAATAAATAGTAGATAGTCATAGAAAAGTTATTTGGACTAAGTTCTTGGACAGAGTAAGATAATAATTTGATTACCACTGAAGTTATAATTTAGAAAGTCATTCATTTTAAGTAATTTTAAATATAATTTGCAAAAGTCTAATGGCTCTAAATTATCTACAGTTCCAGTGTATGGAATCCTCCATCCTACTTCTTCCTTGACATTTAAACCGAACAATTGGCCCTAAGTATTACAAGTTCAACATAGTCACAACTGAACTCATTTCCCCTCACTGCCTTCCATTTCGGCTCTCCCCTACCATTTGCAAGGCCATAATGACTACCCATGCACAGATCTCTGCTCCTTATAGTTTAGACCATGTACAAGAGTAACAGGCCTAGGAGCATGTGGAAGCTAAAATTCACCTTGGGCTCTGCACAAATTCCAACCTCCCTGACACAGGGTTTTATCTGCCAGGAAGAAAATGCATCTTTATCTAATTCAAAGATAACTTTGAGTTAAAGGTGGCCATTACTGAGGAACCACCATACTGCTTTCCATAATGGTTAGACCAGCTTGCATTTCCACCAGCAGTATGATCCAGCAATCCCACTCCTAGGAATATACCCAAAAGACACAAATACACTGATTCAAAAGAATACCTGCACCCCTATGTTTACAATAGTTAAGACCTGGAAACAACCTAAATGCCCAAAAACAGATGGGTGGATCGGGAAGCTGTGGTACATATACACAATAGAATACTACTCAGCAATCAAAAATGAAAAACTAGATGCATTCATAGGAACATGGATGGAACTAGAAGGGATTATGCTCAGTGAAATAAGTCAGAAGGCAAAAGAAAAATGCCAGATGGTTCCTCTCCTAGGAGGAATATAAGGGAACCAAATAAAGATCAAGGAAAGGAATAAGAATAATAATAACAACAATAAAGACACAACAAAAACCAAAAATGAAAAAACAAGGACAAATTGGGGACACTTGGTGGGGAGGGGCTCAGGGGACAGTTGAGGGCAGATGGGAGCACAGGGGACTGAGGTGATGGTGCACTGGTGATATGGTGATGGGGAATACATGGGGATTACAAATGATGTCAAATATATATAAATAAATGGAAAAATTTAAAAAAAAAATTTAAAAAAGGTGTCCATTACTTTGCTTGAGCCAGAGACGTAGAAATTGCCATTATTGCATCCTTTATATCACATTCTACACTTGGTTAAAAAGTTTTGCTGATTTTTAATATACTAAACACTTCTTGAATTCATCTCCTCCCTCTGTTCTCAATAACTCTCAGCCCTTAAATTTTATGTTCCAATCAACTCAGGTTTTGCAGTTCTTTGCAGCACTACAAGCCTGCTGCTTCTCAGTCCCATAATTTTTCTGGTTGCTCAATCTTGGAATATCTCCCTTACTATGCACCCTTTCCACTTTCAACTTCCCTACTTCTTGCTCATCCTTTAAGACTCAACTAAAAGAGACTTCATATGTTTGAGAAAAGCCTTTTTTGCTTACTTACCTGCTCCTAATGGACCAGGTGTATTTTACCTACAGTTCATGGAATCTGCGTTCATCTTTGCCATAGTGTTCAACATTATATATGCTAATTTTTATTATATATGCTAATTTTTTGCAGATGTCTCCTGTTATAAGGCTGTAAGACTCCTGATGACAAAGATTGTGATTAGTCTTTTTTTTTTAAGATTTATTTATTACACACAAAGAGTTGGGGTACAGGCCCAAGGAACAGGAGATGAGAGGATTTACCAGAGACAGAGTGCGGAGAAGAAAAGGCAGATCAGGTGAAATACGCTGCTGAGGGGAGCAGCAGGAGAGGCAGGAGAGGTCTGCTGTGCCCTGTGGGTCCCCTCCCTGGCCAGGGATCGAACTCACACTGCTGCTGTGCAGAGGATGCTTCACAGTGTAGCACTCAAGCCACCACCACCAGGGAGGCCCTGTGGCTTATTGATTCTTCTTTTCCATTGTCTACCTAATATTTGACTCACAGCAGACTTTCGATGTATGTGACTTGTTGCCCTGAACTGTATAAACACATTTCTGGATTACAGAGGAGTCTCAAATCTTTAAGTCCAATGTATTTATTAATCCATCCACTGTTCCTTCTGGAAAGCTGTATAACTAGACTGAGCACAATTCTCAAACATAACTCTTCCCTTTATTTTTAATATATCCCCACAATCATCACATCTGTTTTATTTCTAGTCAGATGATATGTATGTCCCTAAGATAGGCACTTACCTACTAAATTCAATAACATTACATTCATTTTGTAGGTGTAAATACAATTTATCATACCTAGCTCCTGGTAATACTCTGAACATCTATGCAAATGAACAGTTTAGACTTGATGCCTTTAGCGAAGTGTTAATGCACAAGACATAAGTACTGCCAAGATTGGCTCACATTTCACAATTAATAATAATTCTATGGCCTGTAAAGCTGAAATCATCTGGCTACTGAGGCTTCTCTCCTCACCATCAAAGTGATATGTCTTGCTAATCCCTGGTAATTATTTCAGTAACCTCTGTTTTGTTCCTTATTTTTCAAAGCCTAAATTCATATTATTATGTATCCAGGAAAAATGTGTTGTTGTTTTATACCGAGAAGTCTCACCATTTAATAACATTTGGATTTCCTTTAGATTTAGAAAATATGACACAAAAATATAAAAGTTATCTACCAGCCTATGTGAGATTCTGTTGTCAGAAAAAAAAAAAATCAAACATAATATTTTAAAGTCTCCCTAGTAGCACAAGGGGTTAAGCCGCAACACTATGAAGTATTGACAGCCACTGAAGAACTAGTTCGATCCCTGGTCAGGGAGCTAACATACATGACGCAGCAGACCTCTCCTGAATCACCCGCAACTCCCCTCAGCAGTGTATTTCAGTCAATCCGCCTGTTCTGCTCCCCACTGTGTCTCTGGTAAGTACCCCACCCTCACACCTCTGGTCTGTACCCCGGCTCTTGTATGCATGAATAAATATATCTTTTTAAAAAACATAATAGTTTTTTGAGTTATTGAGTACAATGCAAAGCAGATGGGTGATATTTTCAATAGACAGATGATAGACAGGTTGATAGGGATGGGCAGATGGACAGTAGACAGGCTGATACACAGAAAGACAGACAGACAGGGAGGTTTTATATAATGCTTCAAACTCAATTCATAGGCTCCATTCCAACCAACCAAAAAAGACAATTCCTTGACATAAACTTAACTCATTATTCTTGGCACAGTATCAAAATATATGGGTTATTCTCACTATCCATGATTTATGGCCAACTCCCAGGGGGGTCCCAAATATCACATGACTTACTGATGCGTTCTTGAAGAAACATAAGATATTTAGAGGCAAGGAACAACAATGCCAGATTCTAAAACACATGAAAGAAACATTATCAAGGAGAAGTAAATGTGACGGGCAACTTGGCAAGACTGCACCTTGCGTCCTTTGGTTTTGAAACAACCAAGCTCTAACTATAGTATACAAGTTTAATTTCAGTGATTTCAATTAAGGAAAATTCTAAATAATGTTTTATATTTTTTAAAAACTACTAAATACACTTAGATGATTTGTATTTCAGCAGAAAATACATATTTTTCCAACTAATCATTTTAGTCAATTCACTTCGTGGTTAGTAAAATTTTCTGTCTGCACATCACCAAACACTTGCTTTACTGAACAACTAGTTGAGGAGATAAATTAAATATTCAGAAAGTATACGAACAGTTTCAATTCTCCAAATTAAAAGTTATGGGGCCTTCCTGGAGGCACAGGAGTTAAAGTCTCAGCACTATCAAGCTAATACTAGTCACTGTGTATGAGTTCAATCCCAGGCCAGAGACCTGACCCACATGGTGCAGCAGACTTCTCCTGTGTTGCCTGCTGCTCCTCTCAACCCTGTATTCCACTAAATCAACTTGTTTTGCCCCCCACTCTGTCTCTGGTGAATCCTCTCTTCCTCCATACCTCTGGTCTACACACTAGTTCTTGTATAAATAAATAAATGAAATCTTTAAAAAATAAAAAATTATAAGAAAAATAATTCACTGTCCATGTCATAATTTGGTAATTATTTTAAAAAATATTTATTGATCACCTGTTATCATCAAGACAGTCAGAGGAACTTTACAGAGTAAAAGAATGAGTCATCAGCAGATGAGACATAAACACAGTAGTCATATGTCCTGGAAAATCCAGTTACTTATCCTGGCATAATTACCCTCAGTGTTGCCTAAATGCCAAAAAATGTTCCAATTAAGTACTAAGTTATATGATCACTATGGATAATAAACATAGATAAAGGAATAGTACACGTCAAAAAAGCAACACAAAGAAACAAGGATGGTCAACAGGAGGGAGAATATGTCCAATACAGATAAGAAAAATCATTGTGAAGAGACACTTTAGCTTCTTCTAGTATGCTGCATAGAATTTAAAGTGAATTTAGCACCAAAACATCAAAAATAAATAGCCAATTATTTCACTGACTGCACAAAATTTCAAGGATGTTATCAGGCTAAAATGTATTCATTCAGTTATAGTTCATGTTAAAAATAGATACTAGATGATGTTTAAAAAAGTAAATGATTAAAATTAAGTGTATCTTGATCATTGCATAAATTGCTTCCTCTTAATGGTAACAACAGAAATAGTTAATATTACCTGAGCACTCACATATACCTACCATAGTCATTATCCCTCCACATACAGACTTTCAATTAGTACTTATGACAACCTAATGGCATATGTACCATTATCACATTAATATCACAGATGAGTAAACGGTGAAGAGGTAAACAATTTGCCAAAGGTTATAAAACAACCGAGTACCAGGTGGTACAATTCTAGATTTTCTTCATTAGCATTATACTACGCTATTTAGTTAACTAAATAAAACAACCACGTCTACAAGCCAAACACTAGCTGCATACAAAATATAACTAGGAACAAATAATAAAGTTCTTTAAGATAAACTAAAGGGACTATGGGAGGGGGGAAGGGAGGGCAAAGATTGGGGTGAGGGTAGAAGGAGCACAAAGGGTTGAAGTGATGGCGCACGGGCGAAATTGTGGTGGGAACTCCCTGGGGAATACAAATGATGTCAAATATAATTAAATCTAAAAAAATATATAAAGCTTTCATCTTGCAAAATAAAAAAAGACCCTCTCCAAGTGGCCAACAGGCATATGAAAAAATGTTCAACACCCCTCATAATCAGGGAAATGCAAATTAAAACCACCATGAGATACTACCTGGTGCCAGTAAGAATGGCACATATTAAAAAACTAGCAACCGCAAATGTTGACGAGGATGTGGTGAAAAGGAATGCAAATTGATCCAACCTCTATGGAAAGCTGTATGGAGGTTCTTCAGTCTGCTAAAAATGGAGCTACCATATGACCCAGCAATCCCACGCCTAGGGATTTACCCAAAGGGCACAAAAACATTCATTCAAAAGAATACATGCACCCCTATGCTTATCACAGCATTATTTATAATAGGTAATACATGGAATCAACCCAAATGCCCAAAAATAGATGGCTGGATCAAGAAAATGTGGCATACATACACAATGGAGTATTATTCAGCAGTCAAAAACTATAAGCTAGAGCATCTGCAGAAACACTGATTGAGCTTGAAGAGATTATGCTCAGTGAAGTGAGTCAGAAGGAAAAAGAAAAACACTGATGGTATCACTTATAGGAGGATTATAGGGGTTCAAGGGGGAAAAAAATAACAAAACCACAACAAAAAGAACAAAAATAAACAGACAACTACAAATTAGAGTCATCTGCAGGGAAGAGGGAGGGAGTGGGATCAAGGCCAGGACGGGAAGAGCAGAAGGGACTGTGGTGATCCTGCGTGGGTGAATTGGTGGAGGAAACTCTATTGGAACTACACCCAGAAAAGAAAGCAAGCATTGTAAAAATTAACTAGTTAATTAATTAGAAAAAGAATAAGTATCTCTTTCAATCATGTTGCCAAACAAATAGTAGGTACTCAATAGACTATTCTGACAAGACAAATACAAAAAAAACTGTAGATACTAAATGAACAGGGTCTCCCTGGTGGCGCAGTGGATTAGGTAACACACTATGAAGTAAACCTCAGTCATGACAGCATGAGTCTGATCCCTGCCCCCAGCCCCAGGGGTGACCCACATGGTGCAGCAGACCTCTCCTGCTGTGCCCACTGCTCTCCTCAGCAGTGTGTTTCAGCTGATCTGCCTGTTCTATTCCCTGCTCTGGTTCTGGTGGGCCCTCTCCCCACCTGTACCTCTGGCCTGTACCCCAGTTCTGTGTGCATGAATAAATAAATCTTAAAAAAAAAACAACGAATGTCTTGTCTCTCATATAGAGCTTATTGCCATATTTGCTTTGTATTGTCACTTTACTTATATCAGGCCATCTGATCGTATAAATATTTTTGTAATTTTACCTTTATTAGGTATTTTGCAACCTTAACAAATTAATACTGAGTCATGTATTTATTGTGCACTCACATGTCTTACCTAATGAGTTATTGTAATAGTACAGGAAATCACAAGATCATTGTGCAAAAGGTATTACACAGGATCATCTGCAGCTCACAATGTTATAAATTGGTACTTTACTAAATATTCAAATTTCAGTTCTTTCTGTCATCACTGTGACTATAATAAGATCTAACAATCAGAAACATAATCTCTCTCACACACATACATAGAGAGAGACGCACACACTTGAAGCAACAGTATAGAGATACAGACCTCTGGAACTATTGGAATAGTAATCACAGTAATAAAGTATTAAGGCTATTTTGAAATCTATCTGTCTGAGTTCCTTCTATATAGAAGGACACTTTACATTATACATTCTATGCAAAAGTATCTAGTCAATAACATATATTAGTATTATCTGCTCAGAGGTTTGTTCCATACTGAGGTCTTCAAACCTGAGTCCCTGAAGCTTCCAAAAATTCATTCTTCCCCAGCAGAGCAGCACACACCCAGTAGCCCTTGCTATTTGGGAGACTGAGGCAGGAAGTTGTTTGAGCCCATCAATATGTTCAGTAAGTTCAGCATCAATGTGGTAACCTCCTGGGAGCAGGGAACCAAGAGGTTGTCTAAGGAGGGCTGAACCAGTCCAAGTCAGAAACAAAAAATGTCAAAACTCTCAAAAATCTCCTGCCAACACAGGACTACATATCCTTGCTTTCAGACACTATTTTACTATAAATAACATAACATTAAACACCAGTAATTCTCTCTATGAATGAGGGAAAAATGAGAAACAAAGCAGGAAGTTAGGCTAAGGTTGTCTAAACAAAACAAGACACATAATAGTGATATTTATAAGAGCTCAAGACAAACGATATTGAAGCTGGCAAGGAAGGGGTAAGAAGCAGATAACCTATAAGTAATCTCAATTAGGTTTACATCTGAATTCTCTAAAGAAACACTATGGGCAAGTAAAGAACGGAATAATGTGATTAAAATACTTCAAAGACGGAAACGGTAGCCAAAAATACTCTATCCTATATGGCTCTTCTTCAGATATGAGAGAGAAATAAAGATCTTTTCAGACAACAGGTACCTGAAGTTGTTGCAGTAAACCAACCCCTCCTGCAAAGAAATGTTTAAACAAGTTCTCACATGTAAGTCAAAAAGAACAGCCACAAAGAAAGGAACAAGGAAACAGAACCAAAAAACTAGGAACAAAATGAGAGTAGCAGACTTTCCTATATCAACAATCACTTGTAAATGTAAGTGACTGAACTCACCAATAAAGGCAGAGTTAGGTTAGAAAACAGAATCCCAAATAAAAGGAAAATGTGACTGAAGAAACATGGAATTAAAAAAAAAGAAGAAGAAGAAGAAGAAGAAGAAGAAGAAGAAGATAGGGGCCACCCTGGTAGTGCAGGGGTTAAAGTTTCAGTACTATCAAGCTCTCTCAATCACTGCAGCATGTGTTCTATCCCTGGCCAGGGAGCTAATCCACATGGCTTGGTAGACCTCCTCTCCTCACCAGCTGCTCCCCTTAGCAGTGTATTCCAGTAGATCCACCAGTTCTGCTCCCCACTCTGACTCTGGTTAATCCTCTCACCCCACCACACCTCTGGCCTACACCCAAGTTCCTATATGCATAAATAACCAAAATAAATCTTTAAAAAAAGGTAAAGTTCAAAAATATTTTAATGGTTTGATATATTGAAGATAGGAATAATTCTGAAATTAATTTATAGATCAATGCAATTTTCAATCAAAATTTTGAAATCATTTTTCATGGAATTTATCAAGCTTTACATAAGAACCAAAAGCAAGCTAATAAAAATTATCATCTTATTATAAAACTATATAAACTATGCAGAGATAGTAAACCAATCAGGGAAACAGGTAAGAGATTCCTGAATCAGAGATATAAATGAAAACTTGACTGGTTAAAATAATGTCAGTTGTAGACATCTCACATATGATCTTTATTTTTTTTGAGGTACTTTCCTTCTATTCCATGCTTTTTTGAAAATTTTTATCAAGAAAAACTTTCGAATTCTAGCAAATGCTTTTTCTGTAGCTATTGAGATGAACATGTTGATTTTATCTTTTATTCTGTTAATGTAGTATGTCACATGAATTGATATTGTATATTGAGCCATTCTTTTATCTCATGAATAAATCCTATTTGGTCACAGTGTATAATAGTTTTAATCTACTGTGTGATTTAGTTTGTTTTTATTTTGTTGAAGATTTGTCCTCTCGTATTTTGCTAGGATATTGACCTATATTTTTCTTGTAATATTTTTGTCTGTGTTTGGTTTGAGGTAATTCTGGTTTTAAAGGGGTTTGGGAGCACTGTTTTCAAATTTTTAGACGAGTGTGAGAAGGAATGTCATTTATTCTTACTTAAATGTGTAATAGAATGTATCAGCTTAGTCATCTAAGTCTTGTCCTGGGGTTTTCCTTATGAGGAATTTTTTAACTTATTATTATACATTTAATGTTCATTGCAGTTATATACCTGCTCAAACTTTCTTAATCTTCATAACTTAGTCTTAGCTAAGTTGTATGTTTCTAGAAGTTTAGCCTTATAGGTTATCCAGTTTATCAAAGTATAATTATTCATGGGAGTTTCTCACAGTTCTCTTTAGGTCTTGGTTTTGGTTGTAATGTCTCCTTTTTACATCTGAATTTACTTGCATCTTTTCTCTATTTCTTAATAAGTTAGCTTATTATATGTTGTCTTAATATGTATATTATGCCTCAATATCAATATTTTCTCAGAACCATACAAAAACAAATAGAGCAAGTAACAAATCATAAATAGTACCCTGCAAACACTATTTGTAAATTAACTCTTTCAAAGTGGCAGTCATCTAGTGGCAGTCTCTTAACAGCTTTATTAGATTAACACGCCTCAGGTGACATAGCCAAGTTAGAGCAAGAAAATATAACAATAAAATTATACATCTCAACTAATGTCTCCATTCCTAAAAACATACTATTGATGCCTTTACCTACCACCTACCATATGTTTCATGCATATGACAATCAAAATATGTGGCTGGTATGTATTTATGATTGTCATATAGTGGGAAAATGTATAAATGTACCTAAGTTCCTGTAGGTAGCTGATAACAAAATTAGAGCTTCTCACCCTGCAGACTTGAAGTGACATAATTTTGATGTGGGGAGGTAACGTTACCCTATAAAATTAAGAGAGACAAGTTGAAATTAGGAATCAATTTCCCTTGATCTCATTCCAGATTCACTAATGTAGCTTTCACTTTCTCTCTTACTCAAGAAAGCCAAATATTTTACATACGCTAAAGACCACTGGATTTTTGCCAAGGCCAAAACCTCCCTTTTTGTTTAGTTCTTTGACTTGAACTTTGAGGATCCTCATTCTCAGTCCACACAGTTCCAGCACTGAGAGAGAACACAGAAAAGACCAACTCAAGAGAATCCATCCCCTTGGCACAGTAATTGGTTGAGGGATAAATATATAACTAAGAATACCAAAGAGATTGAATTCCAGGGTTCTGACTGGAAATTCCAAGCAAAACCTTTCTTCTGAGAGCACTAAATTAAAAGAATGTAAGTCTGACATTGTACAGGTCACCAAATAAAAGAGAGCTTCACTGAAACCAAAGCCAACATAGAAGACAAAACCAAGTGTTGAGAATAACAACTTTACCCATATCTTACCTAACACCACATTATGACTTGTTAGTTTTATAAGTTAATAACATCTCTTTTCTACTTAAGTCAGTTTAAATTGGATTTCTGTCATTTGCAAATAAAACAGTCCAGATTAATAAAAATTTTAGAAGGAAGTAACAGTGACAGTAGTAACAGCAGGACAGCTGCTCTCTAAATAGTTTGCCAATTCAAAACACTGAGAAAGATTTAGATTGTAATGCCAACATTATTTTAATTCACCAATAATATCATACTTGATGAATCCATTATGGATTTTATGTCTTAGAGTTCTTCTAACCACCTTAAAAGACCTCACACAATTTCCAAACAAAATGATTTCTAATTATTTGAAAGGTAAGAAAATATGACATTAAGAATTTTAGGGAAAATATGAGAAGGCATAATGTAAAATACCAATTAATACCTTAAATACAATAATATAATAAGTACCTTAAATATGTAGGAATCATCAGAGCTTGAAAGGATTATGCTCACTGAAATAAGTCAAAACGAAAAAGAAAACTCTGGATGATTTCACTTATTTGGAGGCATATAGGGGATCAAGGAAAAAAATAACAACAACAATAACCAAAGGGGAAAAACACAACAAAACAAAAATAAACATACAATAACAAGCTAGAGACATTCTGCAGGGGAGGGGGAAAGAAAGGGAATCAGAACAAGAGCAGGAAGAGCACAAAGGACTATGGTGATGGTGCACAGGTGAACTGGTGGTACAAATCCTTTGGAGACTACACCCAAGAAAAGAAAGCAAATACTGCAAATAAAAGAGTAGGAATCGATAATAATAACAATGGAGGGGTTGAAGATGGACAGTCAAAATTTATTGAGATTTTTAGTGCCAAAAATAGCACTATTTCTAAATAAGAAATTGGCATGTACGAAGAGAACAGGGAGAGGCCTAGAGAGTGATGCTTACATATGTAATTTTTTTTACCATGTATCCCATTTATTTATATATTTTTGGTGTATTTATTTATCTTTAAGCACAATTCCAGCTATATGAAAAGAACTATGAAAGTCTTTCAGGCAAATCAAAGGAAATATATCTTTTTATATACACTTTCAGAGACTCTAGTGCCTCATTATATTCATAGCCACTCAATAATGTTTAAAAAATCTTTTCCATAACCTCAAAATATCATATATTAATGTCAAGCAATATATTAAACTCATATTTTATCTTTATCTTGCCAGAAGACACATCCATCTGCAGCCAGAAATACAGAACATATCATATATAGCCAGATACCATGGCAATGACAGATGCCAATGTATGCAATACTCGGTTGTTATGATAAAAGAACTTTTGTGTACTTTAACACATCTTATATCATGATAGTGTTGCAATGCTGTCAGTCAGGGAGCAGAACTTAGGTAATTATCAGCGTCCACGCAGACTTTGCTGCGCCTCCTGGTGGCCAGATAGAACGGTAATAACACTGATGGTATGGACAAACTATTTGTAGATCATTTGAAAGAGGAAAAGGAGTCCTAGTTAGGGAAATGAGTGTATGATACAACCAACAAATGCAGAATGTATGCCAGATGATGACTGAATCAAAAGTAATTTAGTAGAGTTCAACTGTGAAGGTAATTAAGTTTTAGAAAAGCCCTATCCAACTCAGTAAGCGAACATTAGAACAATAAATAATAAAAATATGTGATTTAAAAAGTATTGAAGAGTTTTTTCAAAAAATGTAAGTTCTTACCAAAAATTCACAGTTATTTAATTGGCATTACTTTTTTCTGACTAATGGCTTTTAAAATAATGGACAGAACATTTTACAATCAATAATGTTTTAATTTAGAGGAAATACAGTAATTTCTATAGTGAAGTCATACACAGCAAATCTACCCTTTTGCTATTTTGTGTAAATCTACCTAGACTATAGACAGTATGATTGGTTCTGGAGTGAGAAAATTTCATTGTGATTATCAAAAATATGAGCTGAATTCTTTATAATATTATAAGTAATTTTAATATTCTTGACAGTTACGTCTTTTTATCTCCACTCTGTCAAATCTGTGTGTGGGGTTAAATAAGATCATTTCACTTATTTCTGAAATGTCCCTTTTATATATATTCACAGTCATTTAAAAGAAACTATAACTACAACAACATTAAAAAATCATGTGCTACTATTTGTAATTGGTAAGACCTGGAAACAGCCCAAATGCCCAAAAGTAGAGGACTGGATCAAGAAGATGTGGTACATATACACAATGGAATACTACTCAGCAATCAAGAATAAGAAACTAGGGACATTTGAAGAAACATGGATGGAATTAGAAGGAATTATACTCAGTGAAACAAGTCAGAAGGCAAAAGAAAAATATCGGATGACCTCGCTTTTAGGAGGAATGTCAAAAAAACAAACAAAACAAAAAATAAAAAGGGAGAAAACGAAACAACAACAACAACAAAAACCAACAACATACAGAGAAAACTAAAGGAAATGGGCAATCATAACCAAAAACAACCAAACAATCAAATAACAACTCAACAAGATCAAAAGATTAAAGATAAACCCAAGAGACCATGGGAGTGGATGGAGGGAGGGGAGGGCAAAGACGGTGACGAGATGTAAAGAGCACAAGGGACTGAGGTGATGGTGCACGGGTGAAATGGTGGTGGGAACCCACTGGGGAAAACAAACGATGTCAAATGCAATTAAATATAATAAAATTTTTAAAAAATCATGTGCTAAATGCCTCTCCTGAACCGTTAACGTATTACCTATGTCTTTCCAAAATCTAGCTTTCTATGGTATCAATACTCTAAAAAATCAGTTGTTATCTTGAATAAAAATAACCTCTCACATTATACATATGTTACAGTTTGGACTGCTTTAAAATCAACAGATTACAAACTAAAAATAATTAATGTTTCTCTGTTCTAATGAAATGCCCTGAAGATCCTCTATAAAATTTGGCTTATTCTTGTAAGTCCATATGTAGTCATTTTATAATTCCTAACAATTTGCATCCACTCATTAAACCAAATGCAGAAGTTAAAGGCAAAGGTGATACCTGCAATGTCATGTGCTTCTAAAAGCCATTCAATTTTACAAATAAACATATATCGAGGACACCTTAATAGAATGAAATGCTTTGTGGTAAGACCAATACTGTTCTCAAAAAAAATGGTAATGGAAAACAAAGTAAAATACTAAACTGATAAAGGCATCAGAGTGGTCTGAGTGTAATATGAACTAAAAAGGCTAAGATTACCAAAATAAAGCAAGGGGCGGGGAAGAGAAAAACCTCAGAGGTTTTTATATTCATCTGCATCAATATTTCCTGCTTAAATTTACACATGTGAGAGATCACAGTGAAGCTTACTTATTCTTGTGAATTGAACGGATCAAATCAGACATGAAGGCCCTCAAATATATCACCAGTTTTATTCTAATAAGTAGCAAGATAAAATGTATAAAAGCATCTAAGAGCAACATAGAGTTTCTAAAGTCTTACTGTATTGTGATGACAAAGATCAGAACTGAAAACTGAGCAGAGTTGAACACAATAGATTTTCAGTTAAAATCCTAGAAGGATATGCCTAATGAACAGGGACTGACCAGAAACAGATTGAGAATGATGGAAACTGCAACCCAACTTCAAATCAGCTAGATTAAAGTGATCAATACCCAACTCACTTATCTTGCAAAGAGTAAACCTCCTCAGGTAAATAATCTCAATCTGTAACATTTATAGCCTCTGCAAAATTTTATACATAATATCTACTATTCAATAAAAAATACTATTCAAGTCTAGATGGCCTGCACTACTAGGTAACAAGGCATTGTAAAACTATAGTATAAAATGCACCATTAGAATAGATCGGAGAATTCAGAAACAGACACAATTAGAAATAATCCCTTGTTGGACAGATGATGTACAGATATTGTCTCCCAGTCAGTGGGCTGTCATTTTGCTTTTGTGGTGTTTTCTCACACTGTCAAAAGCCTTTTAGTTTGATGTAGTTGCACTTGTTTATTTTTATTTTTGTATAAATTCCCATTGCTGATGGTGCCAATTCCCCATTTGATAGAGTCAAATACATTTCTGAGCTCCATGTCTAGGGGTACGGATGCATTTTACAGTGTCAGGTCTTATATCCAAGTCCTTAACCTATTTTGAACTAATTTTGGTGTATGGTATTAAATAATGAACTAGTTTTATCTTTTTGTATGTAGCTGACTAGGTTTCTCAACATCATTTAAAAAGATGAAATCTTGTCTTTCACATTATGAATGCAACTTGAGTTTATTATGTTAAGCAAAATAACTTAGAAAGTAAAACATAGTAACTGAGGGTCTCACTCATGTACGTAATATAAATTTTAAAAAGCAAAAAAGCTTACAAACACAGCAAAATACTCTTAGCTCCTAGGGAAATATGGCAGTTACCATAGGAGAAGAGGAAGGAGGGTGAGAAGACTGGATAGAGAATGTGTCTTTGATAATGATCAACAGTACCACTGAATACAGTGTGTTATATACACACATCAGACTGTGACGCTTTCCTCCCAACCCTTATATTGTATTATACACCAATGGTAAATCAATTAAAAATTTATTGATAAATGAAAAAGAGCAATTAAGATTTTAGGAATAAATGTTGGCTAACATCTTCATGACTTTAGGCAAAAAAAATTTAGTACACAAAAATGCACCAATAATAAAGGGAAAGAATACATATCTAGACTATACTAAAATTAAGAACACCTATTCATACAAAGCGCCCATTAAAAATGTGCAAAGGGGGCCTCCCTGGTGGCGCAGTGGGTTAAGCAACGCACTGTGAGGCGGACCGCAGCCACTGCAGCACGAGTTCGATCCCTGCTGCTGGCCAGGGAGGGGACCCACATGGCACAGCAGACCTCTCCTGCTGTGCCCGCTGCTCCCCT
>JAGFMF010011493.1:3617419-3651921 GCA_019455555.1 Galemys pyrenaicus
TTCTGCTCCCCGCTCTGTCTGTGGTGAATCCTCTCACCCCCCACACCTCTGGCCTGTACCCCAGTGCTTGTATGCATAAATAAATCTTTAAAAAAAAATGTGCAAAGGTAAACAATTCAAAAATGAGCAGGTCTGAAAAGACACTTCAAAGAGGACATAGATGGTTCATATGAAAAAAATGTGCCTCATTTATTATTAGGGAAATGCAAATCAAAACTACTATGAAACATCCGACACTAGTGAGAATGGCTAACATGAAAAAGACTAATAACAAATGCTGGATACAAATTGGTGTAATCATTTTTGAAAATACTATGGACCTTCCTCATAAAACTAAAAATAAAAGTATCCTATGAGACACCATAGGTATCTATCCAAAGAATATGAAATCATTGACTTGAAGAGTATGATGGGTCCTCTAAAAATTAAACACAGAATTATTTCATGATCCACCAATTCCACTAACAGGTATATATTCAAGAGAGAAGAAGGCAGGGATAGAAAGTAAAATTTATACACATCAATATTCACAGCAACCTTATTCACAATAGTCATAGCATGGAAACAACCCAAATGTTCACATGTTCACACACACACGCATACATACACACACACCATATACATTATGGTATATATACACGTGTGTGTATATATACATATAGATAATGGAATATTATTCAACCATAGAAAGGAAGGGAATTCTGACATGTGCTACAATGTAGATAAACCCTGAAAACATTACACTGAGATAAACCAAATTATAAAAGGACAAATATTGTATGATTTATCATAATGTAGGTATCCAGAATTTTCAAATTTATTGAAACAGAAAGTAGGAGCGTGTTTACAGAGGACTGGCGGAGGACATAATAATGAACTGTTGTTTAATGAGTACATTATTTCAGCTTGGGGTGCCAAAAATGTTCTGATTTGTATGGTGGTAATGCTTGCAGAACAATGTGAACATACTTCATGTTACCATGTTATACATTTTTAAATGGTTACTTTTAGATTATGTATTGTACCACAATTGTTAAAAGTTGATTTTTTAAGAATTATTGAGCAGGGCCTCCCTGGTGGCACAGTGGGTTAAGCAATGCACTATGAAGCAAACCACAGCCACTGCAGCACGAGTTCGATCCCTGCTGCTGGCCAGGGAGGGGACCCACATGGCACAGCAGACCTCTCCTGCTGTGCCTGCTGCTCCCCTCAGCAGTGTACTTCTGTTGATCTGCCTGTTCTTCTCCCTGCTCTCTGTGGTGAATCCTCTCACCCCCCACATCTCTGGCCTGTACCCCTGTGCTTGTATGCATAAATAAATAAATCTTTAAAAAAAAAAAAGAATTATTGAGCGACTACTATTTTCCAGTCACTGTACTAATTGTTGGTGATAAAAAAGAAATTTTAAGTGGACTTTACTACTCAAAAAGGGGTCACACTAAGCATTCGGTTCCAAGTATTTTAAAATAGGGACTTTCTACCCACTTATGGTTCATACCAAAGGTCCAAATACCCTGCTAATCCCCACTTTGAAGTAATTCTATCCTCCTAGCCATATAAAATATATTCAACCTTATGTGCAGTCTTTACAGCTCAGTTTAGATTTATTGCTTAATGAACTGTCTTAAACAGTCCATTGAGTACAAGTAAATGCTCAATAAATTTAAATATCATTTATTCAAAATCAGTTGAGAATTTATTTTAATAAACAAAGGAGAATTATGATTTTAAAAAAGGGGTGAAAACAGAACTAAGACAAAGTGATACAAGAAAACTCATAAAAGTTAATAAGAGATATAACAATACTTAGAAAAACAAATGATCTGAGAAGTAAAAATAAACATAAAATAAAAACTGAATCTTTAAATAAACAAATAATAGAAAACAATGATGCCAACGCTTAATACATGAGATTTAAAATCCTAGATAAAACTCAGGAAGCAGGATAAACCAAAAGAGTGTCAGATTAGTGACCTATAAGGCAGTAATGTGCAAAGGACCCAGGTGGAAGAAGAGAAATAAGACGTTTTAAAAATGAACAAGCACTACAAGAACTTCCATTAGGTAAGGCAACATGATCATAACGAATATTCCAGAAGGGGAAGAGAGAATAAGGGGAAACTGAGAGTTTATTCAAAGAAATGATAGAGGAAAACTTCCAAAACCTGCAGAAGGAACTCAATACACAAGTCTATGAAGTTGAAAGAACACCTGGACCTGGTTATCAAAATATACTGAAAACTACACCAAAAACCATGGTGAAACTATAGTATGGAAGAATTAATGAATATTGAATTTTTTTTCCTATGTGCTAGGCACTTAAAGTAGATCTAGTCGCTAGTTTCAACATCAGAAAAAAAATGGAAAACAGACTTCAGGTGCTTTAAGCTGTCAAAAAGTTTCCCTTTTAGGTTTAATTTTCTTCTACTTGTTCTTCATATCTTCCTAAATAATAGTTAACATAGCATAAGTAGTTTATATGAATTCTTATTTTAAAAGCTAAATACCTCCTATGATCTTCTAAACTAAATGAACAGAACCATAGTTCATCAATAAAATGAACTAAAACATATATAAATTATAACTTACTAATAACACAACTTCATGCAGTATATTTTCAAATGGGCACATTTTATTTCACAAGCTTTAAAATTTTTTCACCTCTGTTAAACACATACTTGGAAAATTTACTGACTTACTGCCACTGACATAACTCATAGCATGATACAAATCTACAAAACTGTTCATGAGATAGATCAAAAATATCAACTATTAAAGCTAAAAAGTAATGTGTATTTGTTTGTTGCTAATCACATGTATTCTACTCATTATTTTCAATATGCATTTTTATTTCAATCACATGCATGATTAAGCAAAAATTCTACAGACTTCAGTCAAGCAGATGTGATGAAATAAAAGGTACAAACGTGAATGAGATGGGGTATTGTTAATAAATTCTTGTCAAAAACACTGAACAAGTTTCTCAAAATATTGTTAACAGATTAAAACTCTTCTGAAGTGTTTTCAACATACCATTAGGATAAATCAAGAAGATTTTTGACTATTTCTTTGAGCCTGAAAGCCAGTTACATTGTTACACAATAATGATCTCCCTTGACTTTGTTTGCAGAGTACTTCAAAACTCAAGTAAAATAGATGGTTTTGTAAAGAAACTTACCATTAGGAATAGCCACCAGCTAGAAAAAACTAGCTAAATACAAAACCATTTTAAGAATTATCATTTGATTATATTAAAGAACACAGGACTAGTTTCAGCAAATTAATTTCAATGACTTAACATCTATCAATTTTATACAAATCAAATTAGGTAAGTTAATATTAAAATTCCATTAATTTACATGATTTATGATTAAACAATGAGCTATATCAAATTAAGTTTGATCATCTCTATTTTATCTTAATGTGAATTATTTTTCTTAAAGCAAATTTGTGAAAATCAAAATAGTGAGATCTTATTCTACTTCCATGTACATGCAAAGTAATTAACTGTCATTTGTCTGATTCATCCACAATAGAGTTGGCCACTCCCATTTCTATGGGAACATAATCAAAGGTCACATTCATTAACAGCAGGGATGGGATATTTAGGGTTCCTTCTCTCCTGTCACAGGATCACATGCCCCAAAACCTTAAATTTCCATTCTTCTCACTTCACCTTCCAGGCAGCCTCTCTACATCCTTTCTAATTAGTAATTAAAGTCACAAGAATTATCTGGACCTTCTGTGTCTATACATTTTAAATCTAAATTAGTCTGTTTTTAGAGGACTAGGTATAAGAATTTATTTACACAGAGGTTAAAAAGAATGCCGTGGGGAAGCAGAGGACACTGCCTCCACACATGGGGAAGCCCCAGTCCACCCTAGGAGAGGGAATAGGGATTAAAATACAGACCAGTATACTTCCAAATACTACATGTACTAAAACTTCAGTATCTGTGTGTAGATTCTTCTCACATAGGGATTTTTTTTCCCTGATTTCCTAGCTCAGTGTATACATGTGTGATTTTTCGGTACCCTTCAAAGCATTATGTCTTATCATATTGGTTCCCACTTGAAACTTAATTTCAGCAAGCTAAAGCCTATGCCCAAAAATTATATTAAGAAAACTTGTTCATCTTAAACAGAAATGGTGATGACAGGCATGAGTCACCATTATTTTATATTGTCACCAATACTTTATATTTTCTTACTTCTTCCTCAATCTTTGGAAATTATGTGAAATTCCTAAGTCTTTATTGAGGGGAAATTCCTAAGGGAAAACTCAGCAATATTTAAAAACTCTAAACAAAAGGTTCAGAACATTGACATAACTTGTATCCTCTTGTCATTCTGCAGTTCATTTAATTTTGGTTTCTTTTCTATTAGACCACCAAACTCACAACCCTCAACTAATAATATAGTCTAGTTCATTTAGCGAAGATTTGAGAGAAAACAAGAGACTGCTCTTTTTAATATGAATGTAAGAGCCTGCCAAGTGCTGATTACCTGATTTTAAATTGCCCTTGTGAAAATACAACATACACATATGCAATTGTAAAAATTCCCTTCAACTACTGGGTTCCAATTATCACATTCAGGACTGGAAAAAAACATCATTAAAGTCAAACTACATACCTTAAGGACAGACATTGGCATGATTTTCTAGTCACTTGATAGGTTTTTTTTTTTTTCGTTGCCTTATCATTGCAGATTATGTAAAAATATAAATTACAATATACATCCATAAAAATGGAAATATCCATGCATCCATCCATTAAAAGTATCAAAGTTGACTTCATTCAATGCTTCTAAGTTCAGAACCTCATCTCTTTCCTCTTGCAGTTCAAGTGAAAACACAAAACTCTACCCACTAAAAATAGTTCAACAAAGTTATATATACAAATAAAGATAAAACAGGGTAAACTCACAAAAGGTGTCTGTCTTCTCTCATGGTCTCACCGCCCTTTTCCTTCCATCAAGGAAAAAATAATAATATCACTATAAATTATGCAGAGTTAAGCCAAGTTCTTTACAGTTCTGGGAGTTAATGACCTCATTTATAAAATAAATGAGTTTAGACTACCCTAGAAGATGGTCTTTCAGACCACTTCTAATTTACTCTTTTGTAAATCTATTTTGAACAATGTCTTTAATCTTCAATCCAGGTCAATCGTGTAAAGGAAGGTCTGCAACACAGACAATAGTCCTGAAATAAAATCCCGACTTAAGATATATTTGACTTATTTCTACATGTGTTACAGAAAGCAGTTCTATGAGGAGGAGAGAGTACTAAATACAGAATTAGAACATCCATTCAGGTCTTGCCTCTACTACTTAATATTACCACCTTCAAAAACACCCACTCTCTATATTTTAATCTTGGTTTCTATAAAACAGAAATAATTATTTATCTACCACCATCATAGAAAAATGTAAAACAAATAAAATATGGCAGTAATGAAATCACAATGTTACTACTAGAACAGCTAACATTTATTGACAACTTGCTTATGGCAAGGCCCTTTACTAAATGTTTTACAGACGTAAGTCTTCAAGGTCCCTATTTTACAAATGGGAAAACTATATAAGTAACTTGTCCATCGTTATATAGCAAGTAAGAGCACGGTCAACACTTGAACCAATCTCAAAACCCATGCTCTTAACCCTTACACTCTGATAGTAAACATTCATCAAATAAAATGAGAAATCCTGAACAGTAAATCTCTCCTCTTGATGAGTTTTAACAAAGTAAAAGTTGTGACAGCTATAACTGAAAGAAAGGTTTTAAATGTAATGCAAATCTTATTTCTGATCTTGGCTGAGAATAGATTCCTTAGCCTCCAAAGCACATATTAAAAGAACTTCTTTTTAATGGGAACAGTTCATAAAATACTGCTCCTAATCAATGCAGCCTTCTCATTTTACACAGAGAGAGATCAAAGCCCAAATAAATCAGAGATAAGGCGTACAGCTACCTGACAGCAGGCTCTAGACGCTAGTTCACTCCAGGACTTCCTACACCATACTATCTAGTAAAACGCAGGCTCTAAAAAGGTAAGACAACCATCAATATTACCACATTTCCAGAGGAGATCTCTCAAAAAACAACAGTTTTAAAACAGAGTGTCAAAAGATTTACCCAAACAGGAAGAAAGCTGTACCAAAAGTCAGGCTTTCTGGATAAGAAAGTAACCATTTACTTAATCTTGTCAGCTACTCTAGTTTCCCAACCCATCCTCCTGTTTTCTTCAAGGTAATCCAAAAGCTTGTAAAGATTGATCTGGCTCATGCTTCCAGATGTCTTTGTGTAGTATAAATTCTCAACTTCTACAAATACCAGTCTTCACCCTTCAAATACACAAACTGCCCTTCCTCACAGGCAGCAGAAAATAGGACAGTCCCTGGGGGAGTCAGGTGGCCAGAGCAGGGAGAAGGATGAGGGGAGTGCATACCCCTAGGAGAGTCTGTACAAAATACAGGAAGCAGAATGATTTAAAACTAAATGGATTAGGTTGCACTTTTCATGTCTAGACTGTTAAATATCCAGTTGATGGGCTGGTAGGACTTCAGGTTATGAAAATGCCTTACTAGGTAAATTGTGTTGTTCTTTCCCTACTTATTGATTAAAATCTAGTATTTCTATTTTATGTCAATCAGCATCACAGCTATTTAATCATAACATTTAAACAGTCATTTAAGGCATTCTGAAACTGTTTAAAAATATAAAATTATTTTCAGGTGAAACAGTATATTCTTAACCAAATGAAATAAATTTTCATTGAACATTATTTTTCATTAGTACATATATAACCTTTCAAATGAAGCAGGTTAAGTAAACCATGACACATTTGGAGAAGAAAGAACTCTTACAAAGCAGTCTAAAAAAATGTTCTAGAGAATTCTGAGGATAATTTTACAATGAATCAATTTTAATCCTGGAAAAACTCCCAGAGAGTAGGATAGGCTGAGACTCAAGTATATTGTGAAGCACTCCATGACCAAAACAGTGCCTTCTAAAAAACAAGAGGGCCTCCCTGGTGGCACAGGGGTTAAGTCTCAGTACTATCAAGCGATTGCTAACTATTGCAATCTGAGTTCGACCTCCTGCCAGGGAGCTACCTCATATGACACAGCAGACTTCTGCTGTGTCTAACAGTTGATCTGGCCAACTATTAGCCTCAGCAGTATTTCAGTAGATCTGCCTGTTCTGCTCCCCATTCTGTCTCTGGTGAATCCTCTCACCCCCCTGCACCTCTGGCCTGCACCCTAGTTCTTGTATGCAATAATAAATAAAAAATAAATCTTTAAAAGAAAGAAAGAAAGATGTGAATGTTTTAAAGGTTTATTTTTTAATAAAAGAGACTGGACTCTGTAGTTCATTCTTCATGTCTGTCGATGTGGTAAGCAGAGGGCAGCAAACTTAACTGCTTAAAAGGGAGTATGAATTGAGAGATTATGGTCTTCCCTTTTCCCTCTTTGTGTTTCATAATTATTTAAGTGTGAGTTGATAATTCAGAACCACTACATGACACATGTGTAACAAGAGACCAAGTAAAATATGATTCTCAATCTCCTAAATAATATAACACTTAATATAAAAATAGAACTCTGTAAAACGTTAAGTTCAAATGAGACAGAAGATTAAATCAGACACTCCTCTAGAAGTTTTTACTTTTCTAATAACTTACATATCAACTATTCAAAAACTTTGCAAAAGCTAATAAATTCTGAAAGGGGATTTATCACTTTAATGTCATAAATAGGTAAACTAAGAAATCCAACATTGGGTAACACAAATCTCATTGGACTAAGAGGTAGTGGTTAAACAACACTTTAATATGCACATGTGATTAATCTACTTGCACAAACACTTGACACTCTTAAGAGTGAGGGTAACACTAGCAGTAATAAAATAGCAACAACTACTTTGACATTTTAGCTATGTCCTGTAATATGTTAAGCCTGTAATACCACTGAGGAAACAATCATAATGCCCATTAAGAAAAGGTCATAATTATTGTAACAGAAAACAAAGCTAAGATTCAAACACAAATCTCAAACTAAATTCAGCTCTTTCCAGTATAAACCATAACCACAGTATGCCAGATTCTCCTCCCAACACTCCTTTTGCAGGAACTGCCCATCTCCACTGTTCCCCCTCCTTCCACCCATATTTGGACACTGGGAACTGCCCTGTGTGCACCACTTGATCTTAGACCCTGATGACAGGTGATGTGCCAGGGTTTACTTCCATACCCAAGTCAGATCACACAAAGCAGATTTCTTCCCATGAAATAGGTAACTGGAACTAAGCAGATCTGACTAATCTCTAGATGGTAGGATAGTAAAACGAACACTGGGAATTGCTGACAGACCTGTTTTCATCATGGATAAATGGAGATAGACAGAGTGCAGTGAGAAGGAAGAATGGTGATATGTAAAGAGACAGAATCCTCAACAATGTCCCAACCCTATGTTCTGTTTCTCAGACCAAGTGTAATCCTGTGGATTCCAAGAACAACCTCAGGAGCCATCCAGTATATATCCCCTCTTGGGTCTTTTTTTCAAATTCTCAAGAGCTCTAAAAAATATGAACAGGTGCCAAATCCTGCACTAGGAGACCTCACATAACAGTGTCTCTATATTTTGTCTGCTCAGTAACCCTCTTTCTTGCTAAGTGTCCCTCCCTATTGGAAAACTATTCCTTCCCTGCCTTGCCCACCATGTGGCTCTAGCGGGAGATGCTTCCCAAATCTTGGCTACACTTCATAAATATACTCTCTACACTCTACAGCATCCCTACGAAGTATCATTATAATTATCTGTAAAATAAAAATTCATTATCTCATCCCAAATCACAAGACCAATAAATGATACCACCAGGATTTGAACTGACATATTTCACTTTACAATGTGTACTGTTTCCAGTATACTACAATATACTACTCCCTCATGATCTATAACATCTTAGTATCAACTTATGGACCTATACTTACTGATCACTCTATGCAGCTGGCATTAGAAAATATTGGAAAAAGAAAAACATAATAAAATATGGGGAAACAAATACTATTTTTGATTAGATGTACTAAATCACAATTCCCATTATTCTGGTTTTTTTTAGGGAATGGGCACATATATGTTTTTCACACTGATGCCCAGCTTTGACACAGATGTAGTTCATCTCCAGACTCCAGAACAATCTCAATCCTAAACACTTTCCCATGACGCCAATGGGAATGAAGAGTTTGTCGTCTAGGAAATATCAGAGATAAGGGTCTAAAACTGATATAAGGGACACAGTTAAATGCTACACACTGACATTGTTATCACCAGTAGAAAAAATATAAGAAAAAAATGATCCAATGTGTTAAAAAATCTCTGTTTTCTCAGTGGTAAACTGCAGCAGTTAGCGAGCAGTAAGTGATTTCAGACTTAGTTTAACCTTGAAAGCCTTTCTTCAAACCAATACATGGAGGCTCAGTTAGAAAGCACCTAAAAGCAGATCCCATCCACTAGTACCTGTGTGTGCCCCTCGCACACACACACTCATACACACTTAAGCCTCGGTCACTACAGCATGCCTCCAGATACCCCTATGTCATCTCAGGCTGCCTCCAAATGCAGTATTAAGAAAATGGACTTTAGGAAAAATATGCAAGTATATATTACAAAACAAACTGAAAGTATGATTTGAAAAGCTTCAAAGACCAAGAAAAATGGTGTTTAAACTGTCAAGTATAATCACTGAGCTACTTTTTATAAATCCAGATGTAACAACAAAAATAAGAGCTAACTTGCTGAATGCTTATTATGTGCCAGATTTTCAAATACTTTCATAAGTTATCTTACCAATGTCTTGCCATAATTCTCTGAAGCAGGTATCCTTACCATCCCTACATTTTAGAGAACACACTGGAGAGTAAGGAAAGTGGCCAAAAGTTATAAAGTCAGTGAGAAGAGAAGCCTGGGTTTAAACCCAGGGAGTCTCAATCTGGAGCTCCCACACCCACTTAAACTATGTTATAGTGAATCACCCTGCAAAATACAGAGACTGAGTTTCAAAAGCACTATGTGTGCCACCTAACTACTCACAGCAGCAAATCTCACGCAAGGAACTTTACATGGCTGCATAATCACCATACTCCCTCAACTTTGAATTTTTGAAAAAAAGAAAGAAAAACAAGGAAATCTTTCAAACATTTCAGCAGTATCTTAAAGCACTAGTTCTCATGGTCTAGTCAGAGGGCCAATAGGTCTATTGATATTTCCAAGTTGTCCCTTTTCACACTTATCAACTGTGCACATCTGGATTTTCTTCATACACCTCAACCAGCACATACGATGCAACAGAGTAAATGCAAAGCAAGTATGAGAATTCAGCTATCTTTTATTAAGTCAAATGTTTAAAGGTTTTTGATATACAATTGAACAATGGCACCAAATATTTTTGTTTTAGAAAGTACTTATTTTTCACAAAAATATTATTAGCGAACAAGTTCTTTTTTAAAAACCTAACATTTTTTAAAATTTTGATTAATAAAGTAATAAATATTGACATATAAAACACTCATAAGAACAAAAATGTTTGGTGTCTGCAATTTTTTTTAGAATTTGCAGAATTTTGAGATCGAAAGTTTAAGAATTCCCACCTTAAAGTATACCTACTTATTTTTATAGGGGACATAGCATCCACAATTTAAACCTGAAAGTTTCAGTGTTATTTCCTATGTAAAATATAAGAGCTAGTGGAAAAGTTAGATTATCCAAAAAATGTACACCTAACATAAATTTACATATAAGTACAATCAAAATAATGTATTTCTAAGGTTGATTAATCATCTTTAAAACTGATCAGGATTAATTATGCACCAAAAGTTTTTATCTATCATATAAGCAGTCTCTACAACACCTAATGACTTCATAACTATTAACTTAGACTTCAGTAGCTAAGTCTTTAGCATCTATTTAAGCACTTCAGACAGCTGACATTTATAAACAAAATTTAAAGCACGTTTCAAAATCAGCTACACAAAAGGCACTGTTAACTTCTATACTAACTGAAAAAAATACTTAAAAACCAACTATAAGGACAGTTGTGTGGTGTGTTTATTATTTTTTAATATAATGTGGAAGGAAAAATACTAGTATAATGTAAGTTCTCAAATTAAATGAAATATTAATTCATGCTTCTATTACTAGGATATGTTTATGTATTTTTTTAAACTTAAGCTTGAATATTTATGCTGAGATGATCATATAATAATGTGAAATAAGTATGAATATGTTTTACGTAATACACTTCCTTCCAAAAAGTTTTATAAAGATTACAAACTGCTTACATATAAAAAAAATAACATGGAATTTAATAGTCACAAAAAGAGTCACATAAACCAAAATATCAATGAAATACACACCCCAATTGAATATTTATGTTGTTATTTTCCCTATTAGCTTTGTAAGATAAAGACATGCTATAACATTAAACATAAATTTAAGTAGGTTAATCACAAATGCACATGATAATAACTATTTAGGCTAATTTAAACTGGTTCTAAATCATCATGTCTGCTTCTTCCTCAGAAGAAAGAAACAGGGTTTCCCCTACTGTCATCTTCCTATTTGAAAACATTTTAGCCATCGAAAGAAAGAAAATTATTCAGTACTTGCAAAGATAAGACAGCAAAAATGGTTTAAAACATTAGATCTCTTGAGGCCTTCCTAGTGGCGGAGGGGTTAAGTCTAAGTACTATGAAGCTATCCACAGCCACTGCAGCATGAGTTTGATCCCCGGCCAGGGAGATGACCCACAAAGCTCAGCAGACCTCTCCTATTTTGCCCGCTGCTCCCCTAAGCACTGTATTTCAGTCAATCTGCCTGTTCTGCTCTCCACTCTGTCTCTAGTGAATCCTCTCATGCCCTGCACCTCTGACCTGTACCCCAACTTCTAACCTTCTAACCAATAAAACAATCATCTTCTTTAAGTGTATAAACTTAGTAATTATTTAAAAACTTAAAGTCAATAATTTATCCACATAGAATAAGTAATAATTTCTCAAAAAGTATTACTATAACATAGCCTACACATTCCTCATTAACTCTGAAATATAGAGAAACCCCAAAATTACAGTCATACAGAAGATACATAATCATATTAGAAAAAGATCTGTGTCTATTATGCCTAAACAGATATATCACAATATCAAGTTTTTTATGGTATTTTCAGTTCTATTTAATTAAGATCATCTATTTTAAGGTTACATTCCAATATCTGAAAGTGTCCATAATATCACTGAGCTTTCAAGACAAAAGGAAAAAATAATGTTCTTAAAGAACAACATTTAGGGATGCGCTTTCAAGAATGAAGGAGGTACACAGAGACTGGGAAAGATATCAAGATGCAAGAGAATTGATATTCCTAAGTCTAAATATCTGTACTAATGTTGTAAAGCAAAGTTATGAATACATCTAACTTTAAATGGGTGTCTGACTTCAAATGTCCCCAAAAAAGATTATTCATAGGGAGAAAAATCTAGTTGAACAGTCTATGTTGTGACATTAACAATCTACAGAACATTACAAGTTTTTCCTTTAAGTTCAAAGATGCTGAGAGCCACCCAAATGTTAGATTTTCTCTCATAATTTGCCTGCCTCTTACTGAGTCAAGAGTCAAGAATGTAAATTATTGCTTTTAAAGGAAATTCACAAATCAATTGTATTCCCAAAACTATACTGGAGGATCTCTAGGCAAAGAAATGGATCTCTTCAGTAACTGGCTGTGAGGTGACTCCCAAGTCCCTCAAAAACACACAAGATTTCCTAATAGAGCTCATAGCCAAGAGGGAAATTTTAAGAAGATCTAGAACCTAAGTAAGTTAAAGCCCTGGAGTTAACCCTTTCCGTAAAGATCATGCTGATAGCCTAAGATGCCATCTTTTTAGAGTAGTCAGAAAACATATTATGGATACATATAGAAGAACACTCCTCAAGCTACAATAAAATAAAGACAGTGTTCTAATTTCAAACCTTACCTAAAAAAAATTCACTGGGGAGGCCAAGGAAAAAAACAAGCACAGACACCCGCCCCCCCCAGCCCCCGTCAATGCTAATTTAGCTCAATTCAAATTAAACTAATTGGCAACCATGCTATTCCTGGAAAGAGTAGCCTCCTGTTGAGAACAGGCCTCCCACCAACTCAAGGAGATTGAAGATTAACTGTCATTGCTGCTGTTCCAGGAATCTCCTTCAGGACTCTCTCCACTCTGGCCCCAGAGAAAAATCACTTCACTTCACTGCACCTTTCCCCACTAAAATAAGCAAACACGGTGAGCCTTGTCTTAAAAGCTGGAGAGAGAGAAGTCACTTACCACACCCCAGTACCAAGTAGCAGAAGCAAGTTCATCAGAAATCTCCAGAAGCTACCTTCCCTAAGAATGGTTTTATACTAAATGTAGGGTCAGAACTATCAGGTCTTCCCACCCTCCCACCACTGTGATGATGGACACCTGCGGTGCTGCGAGCATTCCAGGGTGAGCATGCGCAAGGGGGCACACCTGAGTTCGACACAGGCTTAAATGGGCAGTGTCATGAGGACGCCAGAACCAACAGGACCAACAGTACTGACAAGCAGCAGCAGCAGAAAGCAGCTGAGAGGGTGAGATGTGCCCAGGGGTTGGGAGGCTGACCAGCCTGCCAGCCTCCCGGCCCCCAGGCCCCCCTGCCTGCCATGTACCTGGCCACCTCTACTAATAAAAGCATGAAAAGCCACCGAGGGCTCCAAGACTCCCTTCCTTGACCCATCTGCCCAGAACCATCCTGAACCTGCCCAGTGTGCCACCTTTCCTGCTGCTACACTAAAACACTTTGAAAGCAAGGCTGTTGCCAGAATGTCATCCCATTTCCAGATTTTCCATCATCATTAAAAAGGTACATCGTAAAGTGTTAATGATCACAACAAGAATTTGATTTGCTTTTTAAAAATTGTCCTGAGACTTACAACATATGGATAAAACATAACCTCTATTAATCCTCACCACACCCTATGGAGCATATATTAATATATTCCCATTTTGTAAAAAACTGCACAGGTTTTTATGTGAGGCTCCATAGCTTTCAAAGCTAGTCACACAGCTGGTAAATGGTGAAAGTGGAATTCAAAACCAAGTATGGAAGGAACATACAAAAAAGCTTTCATTCAAAAACTTCTGCCTGAGCTGCTCAAAGATGCTACATTGGCCAAATCTCCCTGAAATTCACAGGAGACTCACATGGAGTAAAGCAAACACATGCATGAAAGCCACAGGCTTAACTCCATCAAAGGTACAGTCACCTTCTACCTTCTAAACTCTTCAGTTACCTGCACCCGCTAAGAATCCGTTTTATATTCTTCTTTCATGACTAGAAATGAGGCAGCCTTTAGTATTATTTTTATCTGGAATCAACAGCATAAAAATGTTTAGAGTGCAAGGATGGGAGAGAAAACACCAAACCATCTTTATTGAGGTTACAGCCTATACACTCCCAACCCAGTCACTTTCTCAAAGAAGTAAAAGCAAAACAGACTACATATTGAGTTAACTGCAGTAGGATAAATGAAAGTTATCATGCTTTTTCACCCTCCAGCCATTAGCGTTAATATCAGACCCCTGCGGTCCTGCACAGTACCTGACGGCACCGGCACCTGGAGTAGGGTGTCGGCATGCGTAGGTGGGCACACCTGGGCTGAGACACTGGGCATATAAAGCTAGCCTCACGGGACGCCACGAGCAGCCTAAGTGTGGTGGTGGAGTATGGTAAATACAGTAGAGAACAGCATGAGGACAGCTAAGACAAGGAGGCTGCTTGAACCAATGCTGTGCCTATCCGTTCTGGGATGGTTGCAGGACAGCTGCCTTGCTAGATATGTAAAGAATAATGGCCAAATAACCATTTACTGTTTGATAATTGTTCACCAAGGTTCTTCTTAGCACTTCAAATGTAAAGCTGAACTTCAAAATAACTGAATTATAGGCGTTATTATTCCCATTTTTCAAATGAGGAAACCAAGGCACAATTTATGTACCTTCCTCAAAGTCACACAAAAGTAGTATAACACAAGGTCCTTCACCAAGCTGTACACAACCATAGGGAATCAAAATGAATTCACGTAAAACAACTGACAATACTGCTTAAAAGTTCACAACACTGTTTAAAAGGTAAGTCCCACAGAGCAAGGAGCCTGGGCTCACCCCCTCCTTATACTCACAACTAGATTGCATAAGAACAAAGCCCAAAAAACCTCAAGGAAAAGGGAACAGTTACAGTACAGAACCAGAGCAACAGGCAAGTGGACGGGGAAAGGAAAAACTTAAGTGGGCTGTGCTGACAGTAATACCGGGACAATATAATCCATGAGCTATATGAGAGGGCGAGCGGTCACTACATAGCACCCTCTAAAGTTACTGACTCAGGATATATGCCAACTTCAGAGTCTCTGGAAACCCAACACGACACTGATACGGAAGTGTAAGGACTTTAGAAAACCATAGCACCAGAAGTGTACAGTGATGAGAACTGACTTGCGCCTGAGGCTCCCAATAAGTAACAGCTGGAGGCCATACTGGCAGGAAGCCCTGGGTTTGTTCACCATCACTGTGCCGCCTCATCGGCTACTACTTGAAGCCTGAGGCTGAGATAATCCACACACCTGCCACCACCCCACCACCTCCCCTTCTAAAACCAAGATAACAAACGAACACTTTTGTCAATAATAGTTCAAAGACATGCTAAAAACAGGAGCAAATAGCCCAGGAAAAGAAAAGCTTTTTTTTTGTTGTTGGAAAAGGAAAGTTAATACCACCAGTTTGTGATGTTGCATCAACTTTTTTTAAGCGTTGTAGAGACAGGAAGGGCATCACAGGAGCAAGGTTCAGGATGGTTCTTAGCAGACGGGTCAAGAAAAGGGGAGTCGTGGAGCCCTCGGTGGCTTTTCATGCTTTTATTAGTAGAGGTGGCCAGGTACATGGCAGGCAGGCCTCCCGGCCCCCAGCCCATCTCACCTTCTCGGCTGCTGTGCTGGTGCTGCTCACACTGGTGCACTCACTGCTGCTCATCAGTACTGTTGGTCCTGGCGTCCTCATGACACTGCCCATTTAAGCCCGTGCCCCAGCTCAGGTGCGCCCGCTTGCGCATGCCCACCCTGGAATGCTCGCAGCACCGCAGGTGTCCATCATCACAGTGGTGGGAGGGTGGAAAGACCTGATTTCTCTAACCCTACAAGAGTTAAATTTATTTATGTATATTTTACATCATTGTTCAATATTTGCTTTCTCTTCTTAGGTGTAGTCCCTGTAAAATTCTCACCACCAACTTAGCAGTGAACTACCACTACAGTCCTTGTGCTCTTCTCTCCCCTTGATCCTTCTCCCTTCCCCTCCCCTGCAGAATGTCTCTGATTTTTGGTTGCCTGTTGTTTTTTATATTTATTATTATAGTCCCCTGATTCCTTATATAGTTCTCCTATATTCCTTCTACAAGTGAAACCATCTGATATATTTATTTTTCCTTCTGGCTTATTTCACTGAGCATAATCCATTCCAGCTACATCCAAGTTGCTGCAAATGGCATGAATTTATCTTTTTTTGAATGCTGAATAGTATTCCATTGGTTATATATACCACATGTTTTAGATACAGTCATGTGTTTTTGGACATTTGGGTTGTTTCCCTATCTTACCTATTGTAAATAGTACTGCAGTAAACAAAGGTGAGCAAGTATCCTCTTGAATTAATGTTTTTGTGTTCTTAGGATAGATTCCTAGAAGTAGAATTGCTGGGTCATATGGTAGTTCCATTTTTAGTAGTTTGAGGAACCTCCATATAGCTTTTCATAGTGGTTGGACCAGCTGGCATTACAAAGAGCTCGCAGGATTCAATAAAAAACAAAGTAAACAATCTAGTTAAAAAGGGGGGGGGGGGGCAGGAGAGCTAAGACAGTTCTCCAGAGAGGAAATGCAAATAGCCAACAGATATATGAAAAAAGGTTCAGCATCCCTTATAATCAGGGAAATGCAAATCAAAACCACAACAAGGTGCCACCTTATACTAGTGAGAATGTCACATATAAAAAAAACAAACAAACTAGCAACTACAAATGTTGGGAAGGATGTGAAGAAAAAGGAACTCTCTTAACAATGATGCTGTATCAAAATTAATCCCACCCAGTGCTACACCTGGTGCTCAAACATACCCAAGAGGTGGGAGATGACATCAGACTATAGGGGTTACTTAGACTGAGGAGTTGGCCCAGTTAATAGGATTGTTATCGATCATTCCACACAACTCAAATACCCCAAATATATTAGAAAGTTTAAAAACACTATCTCACTGGAGGTGACTCTTTGGTGCTCTACTGCCCCTGTTCCTTTCTATGTAGATACAAAGGCAGCAGTCCGGAAGTCTATCCCTACTAAAAACTAGAAATGAAGAAACAAAAACATTTTCAAAATGTTGGAGCAAAACAAGTAAGGACCTGAGCAAAGTCTTAATCCAGCAGAATTATGGAGTATACCTGAAGAAGAGTTCAAGGTAAAGGTTATTTATATAATACTGTTTATGAAATTCAAAAAAAACAGTGGGTGGTATAAATAAGGAATAGAAAAAGAACAAAGAAAACATGAGATGTTCACAACTAAAAGTAACAAATCTAAAAAATTCTCTAACTGAATTAGAAAATACAATTAAAGGCCTCGACAGCAGACAAACATAAATTATGGAGAGAATTCATGAGTTTGAAAGCACAATGTTGCGGAACATACAAGAAGAATACAAAGGAAAAAAAAACAATGAAAATAATAAAACAGCGACTTGATATAACCAAAAGTGAAATAACATCCATATCATGGGGGACTCGGGAGAAGAGAAAAAGAAAGATTTAAAGAAATAACCACTGAGTGGGTTTCAGTGGGTCCACCTGTTCTGCTCCTCATTGTACCTCTAGTGAATCCTCTCACCCCCTCACCCATACCTCTGACCTGTACCCCAGTTCTTGTATGAATAAATGTAGTGTCAGAGAATGATCAGGTCTTTCCACCCTCCCACCACTGTGATGATGGACACCTGTGGTGCTGCGAGCATTCCAGGGTGGGCATGCGCAAGTGGGCGCACCTGAGTTGGACACGGGCATAAATGGGCAGTGTCATGAGGACGCCAGAACTGCGAGGACCAACAGACAGGACAGAGGAGCAGCAGCAGCAGCAGCAGCAGCAGAGAGAGAAGAAGCAGCCAAGAGGGTGAGATGCGCTGGGGGCCAGCCTGCCAGCCTCCCGGCCCCCCGGCACCCCTGCCTGCCATATACCTGGCCACCTCTACTAAATAAAGTATGAAAAGCCACCAAGGGCTCCAAGACTCTCCTTCCTTGACCCGTCTGCCCAGAACCATCCTGAACCTTGCTCCTGTGCCGCCCCTTCCTGCCACTACAATAAATAAGTAAATCTTTAAGACAAAAATGAAATAATCACTGAGGACAATCTCAATCTGGGAAACAAAGCAAATATTCTGATACAAGAGGTCCAAAGAGTTGCACACAAAAGAACATCAGATCAAAATAAATTAACGTACGTTAAAACTGTTGAAAGCCAATGACAGGGACACAATACTAAAAACATCAAGGGGAAAAAAGGGTAACTGTCAGCAGACTTTTCAGCAGAAACAGACAAGAAACAAGGGAACGGAAGGAGAGATTTAAAGTACTTAAAACATTTCCAGTCTAGAATCCTTTTCCCTGCAAGCTTAACAGTCAAGATAGAAGGAAGAGTAAGTAGCTTAACTGAGAAGCAAAATCTAAAAGAATTTATGAACACCAAACTGCACATGAAGGGGGCAAAGAGGCCTGTGCTACTGTAGGAAAAAGCCAGAGATTATGCTAACATCAACCAAACACAATGCAATTCCCCACAACAACAACAAGATTATCTGGCCCAAAAATGTCTTCAGTTAAGACTTCTTGAGCTAGAGGAATAAAGTGTATTTAGATGGGTCATTTCAGACAATTGGAATCATACAAGTGGTGGCTCAGAAACTGATAAAAAGCTCAGATATATAGGAAGCAATTTATTATGGGGAATAAAAGGAAATGAAGTTGCTTAAGACGGCATCCTGGAGGACTGTGAAAACCAAGCTGAGCAATTACAGCTGGATTTGGCTGGAAATGGGGAAATACCATATTATGTAATAGATTTGTGAAGACACTGTCACAGAATGAGAGCCAAGAGCCAGGGAGTCCCAGAGCCCAGTTAAAAGATTTGTTACAAAAGCCCAGGTGAAAAGTGGTAAGAAGTATCTGGATGGAGAGAATGTAACAAAATAGATTATAAAAAAAGAAAGAGCCTGGCTCACTGGTTCATACAGCGATGAAGCAAGTTTGAGTTTTTACTCTGTCCTGCATCCACAGTGCCCAGGACCAGGCTAAAGAAGAGCATGTATAAAATCCAATGTGTGAATCATCAGTTCGGTGAATTCATCTAACAGGGAAGTTAGGATTAGTATCCTTATGTAAAGGAATAAGTATGTATAATGAAAACGAAACTTGGAAAATGACAAAATTGCCTCTAAATGAGGCAAACAAGGGAGGTTCTACAAAGCCAGGTTTTTTCCAGCAAGGAGAGACACTGTTGTTTCTTCCATTGAACAACAGGTGAAACAGTCGCCCTGGGTTTAGGGGCTGCTACAAGATAACCATAGAATCAGGCCTGTGCAGAGTGAGTGAGTGAGCAAGTGAGCAAGTTTTCACATGTGTGTGTGTGTGCATGCGTGTGTGTCTCAGAGGCCTGTGAAGAGCTACAAATTTCCAACTGCTATCTCAGACTCTGGGGACAGGAGAGATGGGGGCAGAATCACAGCCACTATTGACCAAAGGAAAAGAAGTCCCCTAAGTTAAACTTACTTATGAGGCAAGAGGTCTATGACACTGGAGAGAAAACTCAGGAAACTGAGAAAAGGAAGTAGACGGTGAATACTCTGAGGAACCCTCGCCTACAGGCCCACTCCTGACGCTCCGTACTAGAGTCACATTTGGGTGAAGTACTGCACTCCAACAAAATACACTTAAGATACGTCACTGTAAAACTGCCCCCTCTGTTAGTATTCCATGAGTACGGTGTCATCCTCAGTCATCAAATCTGGATAACACTTTGATGGGTATGGCATTGTGGGGGATACACTTCAGTCTGCAGCGCATCATCACGGAGTGTACAGTCTAGTTTATTAACTTAGATCATGGGTCAGCAGACATATCTTTTCTCTTTATTTACTGTGTTAACATTAGTTTGCAACATTATGATTTAGAGAGACAGGATCTCCCCCTTCAGGTATTTTACCACACCACCTTCTCACCTTTGTTCTCTCCCCTCCCATCCTCTTTGGTCAGAGCTACAGTCAGATTTCTAGGGTTTGTTACTGATTTGGTTTTATCTACTCCATTGTTTTCTCTATATTCCAGTGATGCCATCAGGTGTATTTCTCTTTCTCTGCACTTGCTTCACTTTGCATAATCCCCTCTAGTTCCATCCATATTGCAATAAATGGCAAGTATTTAATCTTTTATTATAGCTGAGTATTATTTTGCTGTTCTTGTATACCAAATCTTTCTTACCCACTCACCCATTTGGGAAATTTAGGTTGTTTCCACAACTTGGCTATTGAAAACTGTACTGCAATAAACATGGGAGAGCATCCTAGGAATCTATCCAAAGAACACAAAAACATTAATTCAGAAGGACACCCCTGTACTCCTGTGTTTATTGCAGCACTACTTACAATAGGTCAGATGGAAACAACCCGATGGCCCAAAAACAGATAACTGGGTCAAGAAGATGCGGTATAATTCAGCAATCAAAAAAGATAAACTCATGCCATTTGCAGCAACATGGATGGAGCTAGAAGGGACTATGCTCAGTGAAATAAGTCAGAGGGAAAAAGAAAAATATCAGATGGTTTTACTTGTAGGACGAATATAGGTGAACAAAATAAGGGATCAGGAATATATATATATAGCAATAATAAAACAACAACAACAAAATTAGCAACTATTCTGCTATTCTGCAATTATCAAATCTGGGTAACACTTTCATGCATACAGCATTGTGGGGAACACACACAAGACTGCACATCACAGAGTGTACTGTCCAGTTTATTAACTTAAATCATGGGTCAAGGGACACTGTCTTTTTTTTTTAGAGAGAACTAACTCTACTCTGAAAGTCAGAGACATTCTGCAAGGGAGGGGGAAAGAGAGTGATCAAAATAGGGGAAGGAAGAGCACAAGGGTAATGGTGCATGGGTGAATTGGTGGTGGAAATTTTATAGGAACTATACCTAAAAGGAGAAAGCATACAATAATTCATTGTACAAAAATGAACACTGGTGTAATATATAAATATAGAGATGTAATATATAGAAATATTTCATATATATACATATATATGGGAGTGCATATTTCCCTTCAGATTAGTATTTTTGTATTCTTCAGATAATACCTACGACCAGAATAACTGGGTTATATGGGAGAAACTTTTTTTAAAAAAGATTTTATTTATGCATACAAGAGCTGGGGAACAGTCCAGAAATGCCGGGGGAGAGAGGATTCACCAGAGACAGAGTGGAGAGCAGAACAGGCAAATCAACTGAAATACACTGCTGAGGAGAGCATCAAGGGAGGCAGGGGAGGTCTGCTGTGCCATATGAGTCCTCTCCCTGGCCAGGGATTGAACTCACACTTCGGTAGCTGTGGAAGCCCCACAGTGCAGCACTCACCCCCTGGTGCCACCAGGGAGAAACAGGGAGAAACACTTTTAACCTATTGATAAATCTCCCCACTGTTTTCCATGGGGTTGGACCAGTCTAAAATTCCAACAGTTTAAAAGTTCCTTTTCCTCCACAACCTTGCCTGTATTTGTTTTTGTTCTTCTTGAGATAGGCCTTTCTTACAGGGGTTATCTCATATTGTGTTTGAGTTAATTTCCAGGATAATAAGTGGTGATAAATACTTTTTTCATATGCCTTTTGGTACTCTGTATGTTTTCTTTGGAGACATGCCTATTTAATTCTTCTGCCCATTTTTTGTCTGTCTTCTTTTTGTAGAGCTGTATGAATTTTTGTACATCTTTAATACCAGTCCCTTGTCACATGTATAGTGTGCAAATACTTTCTCCCATTTAGTAGGTTGTTTTTTTGTTTAAGTGATGGTTTCTTTACTATGCAGAAGCTATTTACTTTGATGTAGACCATCTGTTTATATTCTCTTTTGTTTTCTTGCTGCTGAAGACAAATTCATAAAGACATCTCTAAAGCCTATGTTGTGGAGAGTTTTTCCTACGTTTTCTTCTGGTTTCCAATCTTACAGACAAGGTTTTCATCCATCTTGAATTGATTTTTATGCATGGTGTGAGACAGTGGTCTAGCTTTACTCTTTTGCATATGGCTATCTGATTTTCCCAACACCACTAACTGAAAAGGTTTCCTTGCTCCAGTGTATATTTGGGTCCCTTTGCCATAAAGTAACCATATACACAGCTATGGTTTTATTGATCTGTGGGCTTGATTTTGTTCCAGTACAATACTATTTTGATTATTAAAGCTTTGTAACATAATTTTAAAATCTAGACAAGACTCCATCATTCTTCATCTTTTTTGTCAGGGTTGCTTTGGCTATTTGCAGTCTTTTGTGGTTCCATGTAAATTTAATAATACCCTTCTATTTATTTGAGGAAATTTTGCCATTGAAATTTTAACAAGGAGTGCACTGAATCCGTACATTGCTTTGGATAGGATGGTGATTTTGACAATGTTAACTCTTCTAGTCTATGAGCAGGTACCATTTCTTTGTTTCTCCTTCTATTCCTCTAACAAAGTCTGATAGTTTTCATTGTATAGGTTCTTCACCTCCTTTGCTAAATGTACACCTAGTTATTTCTTTTTCATGCAGTTTTAAATAGGACTGTTTTCTTGATTTCTTCCTCTTCTATCCCATTCTTTGCGGGTAGCAAAGCAACTGATTTTTGTGTATGATTTTGTAACCTGTCACTTTGTTGAACCAATTTATAATTTCAATTACTTTTAAAATTTATGAGTTTATAAATATAGTATCATGCCACCTGCAAACAATGATCATTTTGCTTCTTCATTCCAGTTTGCATTCCTTTTATATCCTTCTCCTGCCTAACTGCTCTAATTAGGACTTCCAATACTATGCTGAATAGTAGTGGTTAAAATGGACACCCAGATGTTTGAGGTATTTTCATAAGCTAATGTTGAATCTTATCTAATGTATTCTCAGCATCTATTGTTATGACCATATATGCTTTTTTTCTTTTCTTCTGTTGATGTGGTGAATTACGCTAACTTTTTTATATTGAACCATTCTTGTTTCCCTGGAATAACTCCCACTTGGTTATGGTGTATGGCCTTTAATGCATTGTTGAATTTGGTCTTCTAAGATTTTGTTGAGACTATTTGCATCTATGTTCATTATAGAAATTAATCTGTAGTGGGGTTTTCTATTTGTGGTGTCGATTTGGTTTTGGTATTATGTTGATGTTAATTTCATAAACTGTGTTTAGAAGAATTCCCTCTTTCTCAGTTTTTTTGAAGGAGTTTAAGAAGGACTGGTATTAGCTCATCTTTGAAGGTTTGATAAAATCTACTTAGTAAACCCACCTGGGCTGGTATTTTGTTTTTGGGGAGACTTGATTACTATTTTTGTATCTTTACTTATAATTGGTATGTCCTGTTTTTTCCATTTCTTTCTGGCTCATTAATGTATACCTGCATATTACTAAGAATTTGTCTGTCTAACAATTCAATTTACTAGCAAACAAAATTCACAGAAATCTTATGATCCTCTGAATTTATGAGATATCTATTATAATTGCTCTTTCATTTCTGATTCTATTTGAGTTTTCTCTATATATTTCTTTGTGAGACTAGCTAGGAGTTTGTCTATTTTTGTTCACACTTTCAAAGAATCAGCTCCTTATCTTTCGGAGTATCTTTTTTATTGCATTTATTTCTGCTCTGATTTTTATTATGTCCTTCCTTCTATAGATATTGGTTTTGTTCTTTCTCTCTAGTTCTCTAAGGTGAAAAATAAGATTATTTAACTGCATTCTTTCTTGTTTATTGAGGTAGACGTATAGTGTCATATACTTTTCTTCTAGTACTGCCTTTGTTGTGTCACATAAGCTCTGGATGGTTATGTCCTCATTATTATTTGTCTTGAGTTATTTTTTAATTTCTTCAATTTCCTCATTACCCCAATAACCATTCAGTAGTGTGTTGTTATCAACAGGTTTTTCCTGCCTTCCCTTTTGTAGTTGATTTCTAGCTTGCTATCATTATAGTGAGAGAAGATGCTTATATGATATCAATCTTCATTACTTTGTTGATACTTGTTTTGTGAACCAATAAATGGTGAATCCTGGTAAATGTCCCTGTGCACTTGAGAAAAATATATATTCAGTTTCTGGGGGTGCGGTGCCCTATAAACATCTATTAAAGCCTATATGGTGTAATATTTTTAAGGCTATTGTGTCCTTGTTTATTTTCTTTTCTGGTTCATCTGTCCATTGGTGATAGTGGTATGCTGACATCCTTAGTCACAAATGTGTTTTCCCAATGTCTATTCTTAGATCTAATAGTAATTCCCTTATGTATTTTGATGCTACTTTGCTTGGTAAGTACATATTGATGACTTGGGTCTTCTTGATGTGTTATCCCCTTAATCATTATATAGTGTCCATTCTTCTCTCTTGAAACATTTTTTAGCTGGAAAGAAGAATGGCTGTCCCAGACTTCATGTTTCATTCATTTTTATGATATTTTTCTAATTCATAATTGTGAGCCTATATTTATCTCTGTGTTCATGCTCATGACCTTGAAGAAAACAGAAAGTTGGATTCTGTTTCTTGAGCCGAACAGTCATTTCAGTTTTTTGTTTTGTTTTTAAAGATTTTATTTATTTATGCATACTAGAGCTGAGGTATAGGCCAGAGGTGCAGGGGAGGTAAGAATATTCACCAGAGATAGAGTGAGGAATAGAACAGGTTAATCAACTGAAATAAACTGCTGAGGGGAGCAGCGGGCGAGGCAGGAGAGGTCTGCTGTGCCATGTGGGTCCCCTCCCTGGCCGGGGATCAAACTCGCACTTCAGTGGCTGAAGAATCTCCACAGTGAGGCTCAAACCCTTGCCACCACTAGGGAGGCCCCAGTCATTTTGTGTTTTCTGATTGGTGAGTTCAGCTTTTTATATTTGGGGTGATTACTGATATATGAAATCCTGCTACTGAAATTTTGTCCTTAATTTTGTAGTCCTATCTATTTCCTTGTCCAATTATTTTCAGATATTCTCCTCTTCAATTTACATACAAAAGCTCATTCCAATGTTTCTTGGGGTAAGGGAGGAATCTAGGGTCTGCAAATTCCTTCATCTTCTATTTGTCTGAGAATGACTTTACTTCTCCCTAAAATCTGAAGAAGAGCCCTGCAGGATAGAGCATTCCATCCTATTTTGATAACATCATTCCATTCTCGCCATAGTATTTCTGTAGAGAGCGGGCAGAGGTTCCTTTACAAGTTACCCTCTTCCCCTTAGCCAGTTTCACAATTCCTTTTTTGTCTTAATCTCTTACAAATTTCACTACTATGTGTCTTAGCATAGGTCTCATTATTCTTAGGTTATCAGGTTTTCTTTTAGCTTCATGGACTAGTATGTTTAGTTCCTTCTCCAGGTTTGGGAAGTTTTCCTATATTATTTCTTTAAATAAGTGCTCTATTCCCTTCTCTCTCTCTCCTCCTTCTGGGATACCCATTATTTTTTTTATTGCCCTTTTTCATGGAATTGGATAGTTCTCCAAAGTGTTTCTTCATTTGTTTTTTCATATTTCCCTTTCTTCTTCCACCTGGATTCTTTATGCATTATCACGTTTGATTTCACTGATCTAATCTTCCTTTTGGTCTATTCTACTTCCACAGCATTCTCCATCCAGAGTTTCCTATCTCCTTTATTGATTTTTTACATCCTACATTTATATTATTCTTCTAAATTCCATTTTTTTATCTTCTGTTCATTAATTTTATTTCTTAGGACACTTATGTTTTAGGATTTTCTTGTATATCTTTGGTCACTTTTTCTGTGTTTTCTTCCATTTCACTGAATTTCTTTATCATGGCAATTTTGAACTTCCTTATCTTTCATATCTTTGTAGATGGATTCTAAAGATTCTCTCTCTCTTTCTCTTTCCCTCTCTTATCTCTCTCCCCTTTTTTCTTTCCCTGTAGATTCCAGTTGCCGTGTATTGAAGTTCCATCTCCCCATTATCGGCTGAGGGTTAAAGGTATATAACTTCTACTTTTTTAGTAATTGCACTGTATGTCAGGGAGAACTAATCTGTGGTTGACTCATCTGTGGTTGACTCATCAGTGGTATAGGATAAGGGTCCTATAGGGGTTCACTGCTGATGATCATGATATGTGTGTTTATGGTACCACTGATCGCCCTCCTCTCTGGGCTCCAGACATCTTTCTCTGTACTCTGCAGGCTGGGCTTTCCATGCATTTTCCAGTGCTTTCCAGCTGAATTTCACTGTATCTTCTGTCTAAGGCATGCTGGGATTCATACCTTTCTGAGCTTTGTCTTCCTCACTGGGACACTGTCCACTGACTCATCCCAGTACTCTCACACTCATCTCCCCATAGTTTGATCCACAACAAGCAGCAATGTACTCCCCAGGAATAGGTTTGAGCCATAATTTCTGACCTATAGATGCCTCTCCCCAACACATCTTTTGTTGCCTAGAGTTGAACTTCCTCAGCATCTCTTCTATTGTTTAAAGTCTGTGTTGGTCTCCATGTTAAGGTGGTTTTCTAGTTTCACCTGCATGTCAAAGGATCCTCTGAGTCCCAGCGCCTATCTGGATTACTCTAAATTATTCCACAGGAGCAAAAAAGGGAACCTTCTCTGACACTATCTTCCCAGTCACCTCCCATCAATGTCAGTAAACATTTTCTTCAAAGGACCAGATAGTAAATAGTTAGTATTTGAGGGCCATTCAATCTTTGTTACAGTTACTTAACTCTGCTGCTGTGGTTTGAAAGAAGTCATAGACAACATGTGAATGAATGGGCCTGGATGTGGGCCAATAAAAATATTTACTAAAACAGATAGCAGACTGGATTAGGCAGTAGGCCACATACTGTCAACCTCTGGCTTTTCTTGTTAGCTAACTAAGCAGAATATAATCAGAGTGCTTAGTAAAAGAGCAAGGTCAGAGTTCTGAAAAAGTATGTGAAAGACAGAAGAAAATGATGAAGAAAGAAGAAACTGCATTTAGCCAGTCTGTGAATTAGACCATATAGAGTAAGTCACTTAGAATATAAAGGTACTCAGATCTCAGAGCAGCAGCTCACCCTCAAATTGGGAAAGAGGCACACCCAGAAAAATCCAAGTAAAATACTCCACAATCCTAAGGAAAGCTAGCTCTACCTGGGTAATAATCCTCTGAATTTCACCAAAATCCCACTGGCACTGAAATGATAAAGCAGTACTGATGGTGCTTGGTAACAGTGAAAGGTACCTAAGGCTCCTTTCCTAATATGCAATGTTAACTGATGTTAAGAAAATAAATGTCAACCTACAAAGAAGCAGAACACTTTAATATGATCTCTAAAAGTTGTTCATTTTCAGATCACTATAAGGAATTTTTCAGGGTTTTTTTAATTCATTTTTTAAATTATTATATGTATTTTTCCATAGTGGTTGGACAAGTTTGCATTCCCACCAGCAGTGTAGGAGAGTTCCCTTTTCTCCACACCCTCGCTAATGTTTGTTGTTGCTAGTTTTTTCAGTATGTGCCATTCTCACCAGTGAAAGGTAGTACCTTATTGTAGTTTTGATTTGCATTTCCCTGATTACAAATGATGTTGAGCATTTTTTTATATGCTGTTGGTCATTTGCATCCCTTCTTTGGAAAGTGTACTTTTTTGCTCTTCTGCCCATTTTTTTGACTGGGCTGTTTACTTTGTTGAGCCTCGTTAGCTCTTTATATATCTTTGTGATCAGTATCATTAGTATTATGTGCAAAAATCTTCTCCCAATCACTAGGGCTTACTTCTGGGTTTATACTTGGAAACAAATCTAACAAAAAAGGTTAAGGACCTATACAAAGAAAATTATAAAACACTGTTAAAAGAAATAGAAGAAGACACAAAGAAATAGATATCCCCTGCTCATGGATTGGAAGAATTCATATTATCAAAATGGTCATACTACCAAGAGCAATTTACAGATTCACCACTATCCCAGTAAAAATTTGATGTCATTCTTCAAAGAAATAGAACAAATATTGATGAAATTCATAAGGATCCACAAAAAACCGCGATAGCCAAAGCTCTCCTGATGAAAAAGAAGGGGAATGGAGGTATCACAAGCCCAAACTTCACACTATACTACAAAGCCATACTAATCAAAACAGCATAGTACTGGAAGAAAAACAGACACACAGACCAATGGAACTGAATAGAAAACACAGAAATAAACCCAAAGATTTATGGACAAGTAATGTCTGCAATGGAATAAAGTCTGTTTAATAAATAGTGCTGGGGAAACTAGACTACTACATGCAAAAGAATAAAGCCAGACTACTACCTCACGCCATGCACAAAACCAACTTAAAATGAATTAAAGAACTAGACATAAGACCTGAAACCATAATGCATACAGAAAAAAAATACAGGCAAAACACTACTCAACATAAACCTCAGTAACATCTTTAAAGATATACCACCACCACCTCCCATGCAAGGATAGGGGAGAAAAAGATAAACAACTGGGACTACAACCAATTAAAGAGCTTCCGTACAGCAAAATAGACATTAACCCAAAGAAACATCCCATTGACTGGGAAAAAAATTTTGTACACAGTACTAATGACAAGAAACTAATCACAGAGATCTACAAAGAGCTGACAAGACAACAAAAACAAAGTAAAAAACCCAGTTAAAAAATGGGTAGAAGGGCCTCTCTGGTGGCGCTGTGGGTTAAGCAATGCACTGTGAAGCAAACTGCAGCACGAGTTTGATCCCTGCCTCCAGCCAGGGAGGGGACCCACGTGGTGTAGCAGACCTCTCCTGCTTCACCTGCTGCTCCCCTCAGCAGTGTGTTTCGGTCAGTCTGCCTGTTCTGCTCCCCACTCTGTCTCTGGTGAATCCTCCCACCTCCATGGACTCTAGCCTGTACCCCAGCTCTTATATGCATAAATAAATAAATCTTAAAAAAATAAAAATTAAAAAAAATGGGTAGAAGAGCTAAAAAAGATACTTTTCCAAAGAGGACATGAAAATGGCCAACAGCATATGAAAAAATGTTCAACATAACTTGTAATTAGGGAAATGCAAATCAAAACCACAATAAGATACCACCTTACACCAGTGAGTATGGTACATACTGAAAAAACTAGCAACAACAAATGTTGGCGAAGATGTGGAGAAAAAGGAACTCTACTGAACTGTTTGTGGGAATACAATCTGGTCCAACTACTATGGACAACAGTGTGGAGGTTCCTCAAACTACTAAAAATGGAGCTCTCATGTGATTCAGCAATTCTACTCCTAGATACTTACCCAAAGGACACAAAAACATTAATTCAAAAGGACACCTGCTCCCCTATGTTTACTGCAACACTATTTATAACAGGCAAGCTGTGGAAACAACCCAAATGCCTCAAAACAGATGAGTGGATCAAGAAGATGTGGTATATATACCGACTGAAATATTACTCAGTAATCAAAACAGATTTTTTAATGTATGGCTCAGTTTCTCAATGTTTATCAACATTACTATAAAGTAGTCCTCCTGACTCTATGAGCCATTTCCCAACAGTGTTTCATTCATAAACATATTCCTAAAACACTACATTTTAAAATAGAATTGCTAAGAGAGATAGACCCAGTCTGTCCTTTCATAAAGAACATTTCTCAAGATTGTTTATGCATCTGGTAACCTTGACAGATGAGTGAACTTATGTTCTCTGGGACAATCTCTTACTTCTATACCTCCCAGCTCAGATTAGGTTTACTTCTTGCTTGCTATAAAAATGGTGGCTAACCCCTCAGTGTATAATTCAACTGTGAAGTAAACATGCTGCATGCAGAGCCTCTATCAATGCCGTACTGAGTTGGCCCTCTAAGGCATGAGGGCAAGAGTATCAACATAGATATACTAATGCTCATGCTGCTTGCTATGCCAAAAATCATAAACTCCTTTGTCTCTGACTCAGGAGTCTTATGTCTTCTACTACCAGCATCCACTAAACAGGAAAGGTAAACACATACGAATGTGTTAACAGGGTAAAATCAAATCCCATAAGACACAGCAATTTTCTTCAACAAATTTGCAAGTCTTTATTTTCCTTTTCTAAAAAAATAATCATTTTTTAACAAATGTTCTTATACTACGGAGATTAAAAGTACTAGTTTTCAAAGTATAATTTAGTTTACATCTAATGACCTACTATTTCTTATCTTGTAAGTTCCCCTTACATTCTCCAAAGTACCCTGGTTTGCACATTAAATTAAGTGATAACACTAGTTGTACAACAATGCATGGACAGGTAATTTTTGCAAATACATAACTTGCTTCAATTTTTGTTTGTGATCATTTTTCTTAAAAAATGGGACAACATGGTCTAGCTTCAAATTATTGCACTAAAATATCTCTTCCCCTAAATATTTAATTCACTATAATCACATTTTGCAAATAATAGAGTTTTAAATTCAGTCTCCACCTGACAAGAGATAACAACGAATGTTGATTACATGCTTCACTGTTGCAAAGCATATTTAAATACTATTTTTCCTGTAGGAAATCATCCATTGTGAAACTGAGAGAGGTGCAAAAATCATATATATTTGATCAAATTACATCCCAATATATAAACATGTTTCCCTCCCCCAAACAATATGAGAGCGTGGGAGGATTTTCCAAGAAAAATAATGAGGTTATAGCATAAAGATGTGACTGCAAATTCTGGGAAGTTATCCAGTTTCCCGTCCATACTTGTCTTTGCAACCCCATCCATGCTGGGAATTGGACAGCTTATCTCAAGTGCAGCAAAGAAACAACTTGAATGTAGTCCTTCTTCAAACCTTACCAAAAGGCAGCCAAAAAATTCAGCTTTAAACAGTTTTTTGCACGCTCTCCAATGGGTTTAATGTCATAAGGCCTCTACTCACTAGTTACATGAAACTGTAGATGCTCGTTCTACTCAGTGTTCCTGACAGCGCTTCCCTCTGAGTGGGCAGCCAAGGACACCTCTCCACCATGCATACTTGACTTGCATATCCCCTATGCACACACTGAGGTCTTGAAGACTTTGATGAAACAAATTTTAAAAAGTACTGTACCCTAAATTATGGTGATCCCTACCATAAGCAAAGAAATCAGATCAACATCAGCAAATAATTAAGCATATTAGGTACTGTACAAAAAAACATATTCAAGAGAGTCATGAAATAATCCTAGAGAAAGTAACAGGGAAGTATAGTGCAGGTTCTTGTTTACAAAATGCTGCAGAACTGCCGAAATGTCAAGTGATTAATAAAAAATAAAAACACCCTACTCTATCATTTCCACAGACACTTGTTTTCAAAACCAAAGTAAACCTGAAGGCAAAAGTTAATCAAAGTAGAAATCAAAGTAGTAACTGTGTTTGCTAGGTTACAGACAAAGCTAAACTACTATTTTATTTGTAGCAGAAACAAAAGTACGCATTTTAAAAGATTTATTTTTAATTGTTCTCATCTTTTGTTTTCCTATGTGTATCACTGGATCTGAAAAGTGAAAGAAGGGGGAAAAGTAGCAAAGAGTGAAAATAGAATAAAAGCCCTATCTTAGTCATCCACATTTAACCCATGAACACACAAATGACCAGTTACACCCACTCTTACCTTCACATTCCTTCTACTACATCGTCCCCAACACTCAACTCTGGAACTAAAGGCTGAATCCAGTTCCATCACTAAAGAACTACATGATAGACAAGTTACTCATCTTCTCTACCAATTTCCCCTCTGTGTAAAATGGTACCAATAATACCTACTACACAAAGCTTTCAGAAAAATAAATGGGTCAACAGTGTTAAGGTGTCTAGAACAAACACAGGTGTTTGTTAAAATGTTTTAGGATGACACCTACAAAATAAAATCCCTCATACCTCCCTTTTCAGACAAAAGACAGGGTTGAAACTAATCTTATATTTACAAAATCCACATTTTTATAGGGTAGTGTCCTACATACAATTAAATTCAACAAATATGTGTGGGACATATCAACACAGAAAGCTGTACAAATGAAAAAATAATCCTGTTTCAGGATTACTTCCAAAATTCCAAACAACTCATTAAATCCAAACAACCACAGTAACACTGAGGACCAAGTGCTGTCCTCACCTCGCCTCACCTCACCTTAATACTTGGTATTATACTTTCTCCCCTTCCACAGCAAGTCCTGGTCCCAATGGAAGCACCATAAATCCATTCATTTGCCCAAATCCACCACACTGCTCCCTTCCAATAATAAAGTGGTACCATTTCCATTTAGCCTGTCACCCACACTTCCCACTGTCACTGTCGCCTCTTCTATTACCAGTATTTATTGCCAATACTAAATCACAAGGCAAAATGAAATTTCTAAAGAAGCGTGAAATCTATGGAAAAATATGCAGAAGCAAGGCTTTCAATTAATTCGATATTTAAATGAAATTCATTTCAGATCCAATTCAATAAAGCTTTCATACTCCAAAGACATACCCAATAATATGAACAATGTTGGTTTCCAAAAAGATTTCGTTTTAGCATATTTGGGAAATCTGGGCTGCTACTCTATGATAACTTAAATTTGATCTGATGAGTTAATTTAGGTATCCATACAGGAAATTCAAACACTGAATTCACTGGTGCTTTTCACTGACAGCAGACTAGATTATGGTACAGCCCTGATTATCACTATAGTCTTTCTGCTCTCTAAATCCACTCTTTGTGGCCCTAAACTGCACATATGATCTTGTCTCTGCCCTGGCTGGCTCCCACTCTTCTAGCACCTTAGTTCATAAGGTACTTCCTATCTAACTCCTACCTAGCTCACCAACCTCTAGTCCGAGCCAGACTTGGATGCCGCCTATATAAGAAACTGATTCAGTTCTATGCAACTAAATGAGATCAGCACCAATTATCCAGCGGATATGCTTGACCTCCACGGCTGGTCTGAGGACTCCTACTCTAAAGCTTAGGTCAAAGTCCAGAAGACTGAAATGGACAAACTGGAAAAATTCTCTTTTCTAAAACACCCTTCCAATCTCCTATTTGTCTTCAGCTGCCAGTTAAAATGTCATTTCTTAGGTCACCTCCAGCACTTCCACAGACAGCACTTTCCTTACCATGGCATTGCCACATTTCATCACCACTTTTTTTTATTATTTATCAGTCGTTCTTAATAGAATATAAGAGCCAAAAAGGGTTCTTTATCACTGTATGTTCAGCACCCAGACTAATGCCCAGTGCATAGGAGGTAGATGGAAAATATTGACATAATGAGTGAAATTATGGCTTAACACAAAAGATGGAGAAACATAAATGAATGCAAAAAGAATTTGTTGAAATTAAGCAAGACTTATCGACAGGACAATAATAAAGAAAGAAGGCAATAATAAAGAAAGAAGGGATTGCAACATCAAATGTCTACCATGAGTAACATAAATTGTCCTTCACTAAGAAACAGGCATTATTGTAAATTCAGGGGAAAAGAATCAGTTTTAGATATCTTAAATTTGGGGTGCCTAATATACTTGTATAACAGGAGCTCCAGAAACCAATAACCTCCCAGTGCACTTAAGTAAACTCCCCATTTGTTGCTGTGTCCGACAAGCCATGCAAGGCTAGCTTTCTTCCTTCACTTTAAGTTCAACTGGCTTTCCTTTGCCCACCTTACTCCTCACTGTTCCTCAGAGGAGATGAGAGGAGACGGTCCTCAGCACTTCTGAACTCACTAGTGCCCTCTGGAATACTTTGTCCATTCTTCACATATTCTCCTGCATCTCACACAGTTCTCATTTCAGATACAACCTCCTTGTAGGGCTCTTCCTGCCAATCCTAACAGTCATCCAGAGCAGACCTTCCTGACCCCAAATCCCATCAGTATGCTTGTTTCTTCACTAGGAACCTAAGAGTTTACCTGTTTACTCATTTGTTTTACATATTTATTGTCTGCCTATCTTGTCTACATTGTACCTACACAAAGTTAGGCTCCTCACCATGCTTTATTTTGCCAGCAGAGATAACTGCTAGCACCTCCACAAGTTAGCTAAATAAATAATTAAATGGGGAGGGGGGAAAAAGATGGCGACAGAGAGACAATAGGCTCAGAAAGCTCCTGGAAGATACAGGAAAAAGGGAAAAAATACAGCAGGCCCCAGTAGGAAC
>JAGFMF010011493.1:3663771-3697874 GCA_019455555.1 Galemys pyrenaicus
TTATCATATCGTCTGCAAACAGTGATAATTTCACTTCTTCTTTCCCTATTTGAATACCTTGTATACCTTTTTCTTGCCTTATTGCCCTGGCCAGGACTTATTCTTAACTCCCCCTTCAAAAGGGTCAGATTAATTCAGTTCCCATGTGGTCCATCTGCTACTCCTTTAATTTCTAATATATCTTTAGGAAATCACCAAAACCTGCAATCTTTTTTATTGTCAATCAAAATTTGAATCTGTCTTTATATCTGAGTCAATGTTATGAGTAAAGGATTAAGTATCACATTCATTTCAACAATCACTTACAAGTACCTGGGATGCCAAAATAACAGAGCAAGCACTGAGGGAATATAAGGATTTCCTAAAGGTTCTTTCAATTCAGGAGCGATAAGACATGTATATAAATAACTGTAATACAAGACAGAATGTAATAAATAGAACTACAAATAGCACACTGGGCACTCAGAGGAGAAAGTGTTTAACTGCAACTTGGGGATCGAAGGTTTCATTGAAGAAATTGTATTTGAGTTGTACTTGAACAATGGAAAATAACTGAACAAAGAAAAAAAGCAAAAAAAAACCATGAACAACACTGTGAGCAAAGGCATGACAAGGAAGGGAGCATAACAAAATGTCTTGGCACAGATGACGTGGAATAAATATTTGGAGATTTCATAACTGACCAGAAATACCTTTTTTAACTAGAGTCAGGTATCAAGGATTGGGAGCAATATAGCAGAGTCATTTATTAGTTCAAGAAATATTTTACTGAATACATACTCTGTGCTAGGCACTTTTAGGTCTCATGGAATTTTGAGGACCATTTATAATATATATGTCAAGTACAAGTAAAGGTTAAGGGCAGAGTAAAAGGGTGAGGATTAGTAAGGGTTAAAGGTAGGAGATGAGATCAAAGAGATAGGAAAGATTAATATCATAATACACCATGTATATCACAGAAAGAACTTTCACTTTACTATTTCTGAATAGAGAAAAGAACGTAAGGGCTTTATAGAGGACAAAGGTATAAACAAGGAGGACAATTAACAATCTACAGCAGTGGTCCAGGTGAGAATTCAATGTCCTGGATTGAACTGGAAGCATTAGAGGTCATCAAAGGAGATTCTAAAAGTATTTTAAAGTTGGTGCTGCCAGGATCTGGTGCAGACTGGATTATAAAGAACAATGACTTCAAAGTTTTGGCCTAAGCATACGCAAGTGAAAATAAAGATTGGGACTGACCATAGGTAATCTACTAAATTTAAGTCTTGGGAGCTACAACATTACAGTGACACAAGAGCTCATCACCTAAGAAAACTTTGGCAGATCACATAATTTTTCTAACCATAAAAATAACCATTACCATAAAAAATAACAATTCCCTTGTCTATAAAAAGAAGCAAAGGAAAAGGAAATAAATAAAAATAAAAATAAATAAAAAGCAAAAGGATAAATTTATGCTTATTACACTAGGATAACCACAAAAGTATTCAACTCACAATTGTATACTATAAATTTTCTCAAAATAGATAATTGTATTAAGAGATTCAGGAAGTAATTTGTATTTATCAAAATCTATCTAAACTAATAAACTGATATACAATGGAATGGAAGAAAAAATACTGTGGGGGAAAACACAGAAGACATGGTGAGGTTAGAAAATAAAACATAATTCTTAGCATCCTTCACTAGTTACAATATAAGTGTAACTAATAAAAGGTAGTATTTAGAAGTTGGGGGAGGGGGAAGATGAAAGCAAAAGGACTGCAAATACTCCAATTATGAAAAGAGAGGATTCAAAAGACTGTCAAATTAGATGAAACAAGAAATAGTTATACTGAAAGAGAAGGAAAGTATGTAGAATAAGGATAATGCTCATCCTTCCCATATAAATGTCAGCATATGGTATATAAAAATTGATAGGATATAGAGTTACAGACATATTATCTATAATGATGAAAGCATAGAACAGCAAATGAAATATCCAACAACAGATGAGGTGATGGTGCACTGGTGAGATGGTGATGGGGAATACATGGGGATTACAATTGATGGCAAGTATATGTAAATTTTAAAATATTTTATATTAATAAAAAAATAAGAAATAATTAAAATTTTTTTAAAAAGAAATATTCATACTGCAAAAAAAAGATGTTCATATTCATCAGACCTTAGGTAATGTACATTAGTAATCAGATATATTTTTATACTCGTAGAGTCACAAAAAATTAAGAAGAGCTTTAACTAGTAATGTGAGAAAATGTATACCTTCTGACTTATGGAGGGAAGAAGATGGGACAGTTCAAAGCAACTTGGTATTTTCAGCATCAGTAGGAAGGCTCAACTGCCATTTCCCTCATATAAAATAACAATGAAACAACAATTCACAAAAGAAAAAAACTGGGGGAGAGCTCAGCAGTCGCTAAGAAAATTGCAGCAACATAGTGGAGCAAAGAATTTGACAATAACCAGGTATAAATGGTATAGAGAAACAGTTTCATTTAGGCTGCATCATTTCACTGAATCAATAATCAAAAATCTCAATTAAGTATAAGGACCAGACATTTCCTGGTGAAGTCTATGAAATATTTAATTAGTTAATATCAATTATTCTCCAGCCCTTCCCAAAAAATTGATGAGAACTCTTTCAAACTCATTTTATACCAGAGCAGCATTACCTTGATACAAAAGACAAGACCACTAAGAAAGAAGAAAATTACATGCCAATATCTCTGATTAACATAAATTTAAAAATCTTCAATGAAATACTATCAAACCGAACTCAATAGCACATTAAGAGGATTATAAGCCATGATGCAGTGGGATTTATTCCTGGGTTCAAGGAAAGTTCAGTATACAGAAAGGTGATATATCATATCAATAAAATGAAAATTAAAAAAAGATAATCTCAATAGCTACAGATTAAACATTTGACAAATATCAATAACCTTTCAAGATAAAAACTCTCAACAAATTAAATTCAAGATGAATATACCTTTTCATAATAAAGATGACATGACAAGCTCACAGCTAACATAATACTCAATGTTACTCAACAAATGCTCAATAAACTGAAAACTGTTTTTTAAGATCAGGAACAAGAACACATGGGTGCCTATTCTTTCCATTTTTATTCAATATAGCACTGCATGCACTATCTAGAACAATTAGGCAAGAAAAGGAAATAAGAAGCATCCAAACCAGAAAAGAAGTAAAATTGTCTTTTCTTGAAATGATATAATCTTACATATAGAAAATCCTAAGGAATACCAAAAAGGACTATTAAAACTAATAAATTAATTCAGTGAAGTTGTAGAATACAAGATCAATGCAGAAAAAAATTCTATAGCTTTTCTATATGAACTATCCTTAAAAAGACATTATGAAGATAATTCCATTTACAATAGCAATAAAAACAATACAGTGCTTAGGAATGAGAACCAATGAGGTGAGAAAGTATACATTCAAGTAATTAATGAAGAAACAAATAAACTAAAAGATATCGCTAATTGAAGGATTCATATGGTTAAAGTGTCCATTCAGTCTAAGTGCACTAAGGTTCAACACAATCTCTATCAAAATTCCAATGGTAAATTTCATAGAAAAAAGAGGGGAAATCCTAAAATTTGTATATAGCCAGAAACAACTCCAAATAATTAAAGCAATAGTGTGCAAGAATATAGCTGGAGGAATAATTTTCTAATTTCAAATTATATTACAAAGCTAAAGAAATCAAAACTATGTGTGGTGGGCAAGAAAACATACATACAGATTTATGGAACTTAACCTAGAGTCTAGGGGAAAAAAGCCTATGCATACACATTCAAGGTGTGGTCTCTTCAATGAAAGTTGAGAAAACTGGGTATCCACATACAAAAAGAATGACACACACGCAAAATAAGACACACACGCAAAAAGCAACTCAAATGGATTATGTGAATTAAGAACTGAAACCATAAATCTCCTAGCAGGAAACATAGGGGAAAAGCTTTTTGACATCAAAAACACACTAGCAATGAATTATATGGAGAGAGGAAGGAAAGGACTATGTTCCCACTTAAGATAGCATCAAAAATGGTAAAATACTTAGAAACAAATTTAACCAAGGAGGTAAAAAAATTCTTTACTGTGAAAACTATGAGGCATTAATGAATGAGATTAAAGATACTACTAAGTGGAAAGACATCTGTTAAAATGATAGAACTATCAAAAGCCATCTATAGATTCAGTACAAGCCCTATGATGATTTCAAGTTTTTACAGGAGAAAGAACAATCCTAAATTTTGCATGGAACCACAAAGACTCCAAATAGCCAAAGCAATCTTGAGAATGAAGAACAAAGTAGAGGCACTACACTTCCTGATTTCAATCTATATTAGAAATCTGTAGCAATCAAAATAGTTCTTACATAAAAATACACACAGGCCAGTAGAACAGAATTGAGAGGCCAGAGCCAACTCATGTTTATATTATAGGTCAACTAACCAATAGTTAACAAGGGAGCCTAAAATATTCAATGGTGAAAAGGCAGTCTCTGACATGTACATGATGCAGGGGAAAATTGTATATTCACCTGTAAGATAATGAAACTAGATACATATACCACTCACAAAAATTAACCAAAAGTAGAATAATGATTTAAAGTTAAAACCTGAAGCTATAAAATTTCTAGGAAAAAAATAGGAGCAAAGCTGCCTGACATGGGACTTGTTAATGATTTTTTTGGATGGGAGACCTAAAGTACAACTAACATAGCAAAAAATAAACAAGTGGAACTATATCGAACTAAGAAGTTTCTGTACAGTACAAAAATATTCACAAAATGAAAAGACAATCAAAAAATAGGGGGGAGGGGAGTGAGCTTAAACCTCATCTGATAAAGGGCTAACATGTAAGAATTCATATAACTTAACAGCGAAAAAATAATATCTAATTTAAGCAATGGGAAAAAAAAACCTGGAGAAACATTTTTCTAAAGAAGATATACAGATGGTCAGTAAGTACATGAAAATATACAACACTATTCATTAGGAAAATGAAAATCAAAACCAAAATGAGATATCTTCCCACACCTGTTAGTGTGGTCATCAATAAAAAGACAAGGGATGAAAATGCTGGTGAGGATGTGGAGAAAAAGGAACTCATATGCACTGCTGGTGGAAATATAAATTGGTACAGTGATTACAGAAAATAATATGGGGATTTCTCAAAGAAATAAAAATAGAATGACCATTCCGTTCAGCAATCCCACTTCTGGATCCATAGCTAAAAAAAAGTAAAATCACTACCTCAGAAGTATCTACACTCCCATGTTCACTGCAGCATTATTCAAAGTAGACACACACTCAGAGACAAAGGGATATTATTCAGACTTTAAAAAGAAGGAAATTTTGCCATTTAAAAGAACGTGTATGAATCTGTAAGACATTAAGTGAAACAAGCAAGACACAGAAAAACAAGTATCACATCTCACTTATATGTAGAATAAAAAAATTAAATCTGTAGGAAAAGAAAATAGAATAATGGTTACACAACAGTGGGAGGTAGGTAACAAACTTAATTTTATAAATGAAAAAGTTCTGGAAACCTAATACACAGCATGATCACTGATGTTAATGATAAAGTATTATATACTTCAAATTTGCGAAGAGAATAAATCACAAGAATAAATATGGTAAGTCATAAATATGTTCATTAGTTGGATTCAGGTAATCATTTCATTCTGTATATCAGTATCCCTAAACATCATGGTGTACAACTTAAATATAAACAATTTTTACTTGTTGAGCATAAAAATATTTATTTTTTTAAAAATTTTTAGAAATATTTATTTAAATAAAAATTCATTTTTTAAAAAAGCAATCTAAAAATGTCTATTTAACTAAAAAATACATCTACCCATCATCCATGAACCCACTCCTGAGAATCTGCATCGTAAATAAAAGCACTAGCATGGCAGCAGCCCTTCTGCCTGCCTGAGCCCACCACGCAGGTGCTCCTCTTCACTGACCTTTCCCTCTGCAAAGCAGCAGAGGCAGCTCTTCTCCTGCCTGTGACTATCCCTTCTGGGGCAGATCCTTCTGCCTGTTTGGTTATAGGCAAATTAACTTTATTCTCCCCTCTTGCCCTTTTGGATATATTTAAGAAAGCACCAGTATGCACTAGTATGTAGAATAAAGGTATCAGATAGTATTTTATCAATATTTGAGAAGGAAAAAATGAAAAAAATTAGTGCACAATGATAATGGCATGGCTGAATAAAATATATTCATGGATGTTTACTGCACATTATTTGAAAACATTTTGGAACAAAAAATCTGAGGGTAAGAATAAATCATGGTAAGAATAAATTATGGTTCATCATTACCAAAGAATACTAGTCTATTAAAACTTTAATAGACTTTATAACAGACTTGTCCCAGATGACTCAGAAAATTGTTGGGCAAAAAAGGAAATCCAGCAGAGGGTGAAGAGGCTGGGGTGGTTCAAAAGGAAGCAGAAGTAGGAAAGAGGCTAAAATGAAGAAGAAAATGAAGCTCACAATTAGACTGGCTTTGCCAAATTGTATATACTGACTTATTTGTATAGCTAATAAAAAGTTTGGGAATTTGGGTGGTTGTTTTATTTTTCTTTTATAAGCAGAAAAGCCACTCAAAAGTGGATCTGAAGCAACAGGCCTAGGTGAGCTGGCCGTGCCCCTTTGTTCAAAGACAACCTGAATCCTTCCAAGTAGGCCTCTGAGCCCAGAGATGTAACCAAGCTGTAAGGTCCAGATGTCATCAGTCCTTGACAAAGCCCCTTTCCCTTAAGGGAGAAAGAAGGGGAAAGGCAACTAGAAAAAGTGCTAAAATAGAGAATATCTTTCTTCAAGGGAATGGGAGAACTGGGGACAGGGAGAGCTGTACATGAAACTTTTGTTTAGTACCATAAACTTTTCTAGATTCTTCCATTTCTTAAAAGGTGTAAGAGAGTAAGAATTACTTTGATAAAAATAAACCCCTGATGAAATCTACCATATAGCCTTTTTATTTTTGGTGACTCAAAAGGCCAAATATTATTATACATTCTGTGGACTACTTAGTGTTTTAGATATGCAACCTCTTTTTTGTCCAGTATCTCACGGGAGTTTTCAGTGATAATGGGGAATAAGTGGGTAGGTAGAAGATAAATGACTTACCTTAATCTGCAAATTAGCAAGAGGCAAAGAAGACTCCAGCTCACCTGAGTGAAGCCAAGCTGAGACTTGCTGACTCTATTCTAAAGCCCCCAATTCTCACAGGGAGCATCAAGAGGATACAGAGGAAGCAGGTTAGAAAAAAAGTTTAAAAAAATAATAAAAGTACTCAATCACTACTGCTACTGATGCTATGATAGATGTGAACATTTACTGAATACCTACCATGACCAGAGCTTGTTCTAAGAACCCTTGTTATTCTCACAGCAATTGCCTATCCACCCAATATTTTCTCCCTCCTCAGGTGACAACTCTCCTGCCAGTTGTTTAAGCCAAAACCCTGGGGCTGTGATGCACTCCTCCTTACCCACATCCACTCAGTCGAGAAACCCCACTGGCCCTACCTTCACAATAGATCCAGAATACAGTCCCTTCTCACCACACAGCTACGCCCTTGCCTCAAACTACACTATGCCCTACCCAGTTTATAATGGACTCCCTGGCAGGTAACCCTTAGCCTGTTCTCCACTCCACACCAGAGTAAGTCTAGCCCTGTCAGTCCTCTGCCCAGGCCCTGCCAGGGCTCCCCAGAGCAAAACACACGCTATTGAAAAAGGCTCGTCTCTACTTCCTCACCCCTAACCTCCTTTCTACGACTTTATAACCGACTTCTCTTCACTATGTAGGCTCGGCACTGTCCCTCCAGGATGTTCCACACCCTCAGGTCCTAGGGCCCTAGCTGCTCCCTCTCTCTGGAACACCTTTCCCCGACAACCCCCACTGTCCTCAAACCTCACCTTCTCACATAAGTGGGTACTCAACAATCCAGCACTCTCAGCACTTCTTATCCTGCATTATTTGTTCCTGTTTCCCTCATATTTATCATCTTTTAAAATACTAACTAATTTACTTATGCAGTAAATTCAACATGTTTGATCTTGTCCTGACTTATTTATTGATGTACACAAATGCCTACAATACTTCCACAACACACAAGAGACTCCCAACAATTAACTACAGACTAAAGAAACTGGATATTACGTAACAGATATTACATGATTTGAGTTGAAATCATGTCATTATATTTACTTAACAAACAAATTTTGTAAATCTCCCAGGCCTCCCTGGTGGCGCAGTGGGTTAAGCAATGCACTATGAAGCAAACTGCAGCCACTGCAGCACAAGTTCGATCCCTGCTGCCGGCCAGGGCAGGGACCCACATGGCACGGCAGACCTCTCCTGCTGTGCCCGCTGCTCCCCTCAGCAGTGTGCTTCAGTTGATCTGCCTGTTCTGCTCCCCGCTCTCTGTGGTGAATCCTCTCATCCCCCCACACCTCTGGCCTGTACCCCAGTGCTTGTATGCATAAATAAAATCTTTAAAACAAAAAAAAAAAGTAAAATACTCCCAAAAGAGGATCCTACCTTACCACAATTAATGACCTAGTTTCAATCCTCCAGTACCTAGTCTATATTTACGATTGTTTAGTGCAAATCTATGAGATACTAGAAAAGACCACACTTACTTGACATCCTCGCAAATGTAATCTCATAAAAATAAAGTTATAATTTCCTCAACACAAAGAAGAAAGTAGCTCATTCTTTACAAAATTTATTGTTCTCAAAACCTTGACATGATTAGATTTCTTTTCCTAATGTCCGTTCCATTACTTTATAAAATATTACATGACAGTGTTACCTCCAGGGTCACCTTAATACTGATAAATGGTCATTATTCATGAACCCACTCTCTGGTCTCTTCCATCATGAGACTAGGCTCACTGGCAATCTGTCTTATTTCTATTCATCATATTCTACTTTCCACAGATTTAACCAACTACTTTTCTGGTTTCTTTTGGCAAAGATCACCAAGATAGTTGTCCCTAAGGGGTAAAGGGAAATGTGTGTGCAATGTGAAGATATATATAAAGCAAAAAGGTCATTTTAGCCTAGGGTCAGGAAAAATTTCTCTTTTATTTCTTTACATGTACTATTTAAAAGTGTTATGTCTGACACAAAACTTGTGACATGTGGGCCTAAATATCCCATTTACTGTTCTTATCGCAAAAAAAATATACACAAAAATATGTTTGGTGTTTAATTTTAATCACAGATTTAAAAGAATATGACTAGCAGTAGCTACACTTGAAAAACTTGAGGTAACTTTCACTTTGGGGAGAGTAAAATAATTAGACACCTCAAAAACTGAGCTGTAAGGCTATTGTTTTTGTTCCACAACAGCTAAATACATTACCATATTACATGGACAGTCTATATTCCTTTTGTTGTTTTTTTATAGTTTAACCCCAAGTTTTCTTATCTGCAACAAAGTAGCACAAAAGAACAAGGCACTGCAGTATTATTTCTTTCCTATTATTTTATAATGGATATTGAGCAAGATCAAAACTTGAACTCAAATACTTCTAGCCTCAAAACTGGCAAATTCACAAAATACATTAATCATTTTTACTCTGTTTAATTTAAATATATATAAATATGAATTAAGAAACAAGAATACAATATAGATACTACTATAGTACATGAAGATGGTTCACTTTCTGAATTTTTGGTATTTAAGCATTAGTGATGAGAAATCATCTCCCAACTGAAAATTAAAATGAAGTTCATTTTTGTTAAGTTTACACAGTCCTCTTAATATCATTCACACAATTTACATAAATAACTGTGCATCCACATGGATAACAGAAAGCCTCAAGAAACCCATCATACAAACTAGTTTGGCGTGTCATAGGCCTCCAAGGAAATCCTTGATGGCACCATCCTGAATTATTACTCTGGAGCTCATCTACATGGCATGGCCCAAAGTTAGAAATGCTGCCTAATGGGGGATGGCACAGCTCCTTCTACACCAAGGAGCCCCATCTGCTACCAGCCCGCTGTGCAGCCCTTGTTGTTGCCTCTTGCGCCACCTAGGAATGCCCAAATTGCTCTCTACAGGTAGGGTTCAGTGTGCATGCCTCAGCGGACTAACAAGGAAGCAAAAGTCACTCCTGTGATAAGCAAAGGCAAACAGTGGCCTTCCCTAAGAAAAGAAAGTGTTTCTTAGCATGTACTTACCTACTCTTTTTCAGAATAAGCATATAATTATGACTATATAGTTCACCCATCCAGGGCAATGTTAAAGCATACGTGTTTGCAACAACTGAAAATCAGTTTCGGACAACAGCTATCTGCAGAACAAGCCCTATATGTTTTATGCTCAGAAAGTTTAATCTTCACAATGACCTTACTGTCACCCCTGATTTTACAGCAGAGGAAGCTGAGATGCACTTTAATAAGTCCATATAGCTGTACATGAAATCAAAGCCAGGTATGGCACTTTTGAATGTCTGTTCATGAAATCAAGAGGTAAACATGTTAAGTGGAAAAATGGATGTGTAGGAATTCTGAGAAACTAAACAAAATACTGATAAATCACGAGCAGCAAAGTTCAGATGAATCAAGACACCAAAGAAAGTAGGAAAAGAAGCACAGCAGGAGACAAGACTAATCAAAGAAGGACCCAGGCAAAACATCCACAAGCCTATCAACAGCCAAGTCCAAACACAGGGTGCACCTCACAGCTCTGAACACTGCAGCGCTTACACTGGGGGCAAACACTGCCATGTTGAAGGCTACTAAGACTGACAAGCCAAGTATGAGCTGAGCAAACGATCACAGTATTGACTAATACCCTTTTCTTCAATATCTATGTATACATGTATTTTTTTCTCCAGTTGTGATTTATAAAATCAAAATACCAAAATAACTGAATATTCAATCTTAAGTTTGTTGATTATCCAAAGAGGCACAAATCAAGAAATCGATATCAAGAAAATAACTGATATAAAACAATGATATCATAAAAATAATCTGTTAAAAGTATATTAAGTCTTCACATCTGAGATGTTTCATAACTCACTTTCTTCTGCTATGTCTGTTTTCTAAAAATTCTCACCTGCCCCCTCCAGGAAAGAAAAATCCATTGTTCTGAGATGAATTCCCTCCTATATTTGTGATTCAAGGTTATCTTCCTAAGAGGATGTTATATATATGGTAATTGGTTTCATTTTTGTCTGTTCATGGAAATAATACTCTGGCAACTATCTGTAAAATGATATATTTTATTGACATACAAAGCAAAACAGGCCCAAATCTGGGAACCTCCACATCAGACACCAAGTTTTATGGGTTCAGAGGACAGAATAGGAAGAGACTGCACTATAAAGGAATGGCTTCAAAATTTTAAGACAGTAGTGGTGAGTGGAAAGCAGTCTTGGCAATCTTTCCGTCTGCAGATGGGACAAGCACTGTCTGATACCTGAAAGCAGAGGCTGAGTGGAATGTCACGTCCCATTCTGAGGGCCAAATTGCCAACCGCAAGGGCCAGGACTACTTGGGCATCACATTAGACTCAAACCTCTCTATGGCACTGAGCCCATTATCAATTCACTATAAATCACACAGCAAAGAAAGGAAGGTCCTCTGAACTTGCTGATAGGGCCCTTTCTCCCCTAACTTGCTTGCCTCCCTGTGCTTCGTGCTACTGTCAAAAGTCTCAAATAGGGGATCTGAACCAGATTCAACCAGCAGACAACTTTCTGTGTGTCTCGTGGTATTTACAACCAGGAAATTACACACGCATTATAAATAACTGGATTTCTGGCTTAAAGAACATTAGGCCTGGCAACAAAGGGCATCATAAACTCCCAACCATGGCACAAGCCCTATAGATAAGCCCCCCGGGGTTCTCAAGCACAAGACTCCTTTTCATGTTAAACCTAACCCACTTCACCTACTCAATTTACCTGCCTGGCACTAGATGACACTGGGTTCGTGACCTTTAACACTTGCCCTGCGCAATCCTAGAGAGTACCCCAATCTGTTCAGCAGCTCTAAAACAGCCAGGTACTTTTCTGTGGTTGGAAGATATGTTTCAAAAATACATAGAGGCTGGATTTTTACCTCAAACTGGTTTCTAATTTACTTTGCCTGTTTGTCTTTATTCTGGCTAGATTTAAATAAGGCCACCCAAAATCTCTTTTCATTTCAATTACATTTAATCAAAGCTTTAGAAAGAGAAAGGAAACAGTGCCACCTAACTGTCTAAGTGGCTTTGTTCTTAAGGGGGTTTTTGTATTGAATATTAATTGTCAGCCATAACCACCTACTTTCTGTTCGTTTTTATCTCAGGTGAATGGATATAATTTAGCAAAGAAAGCTAAGCAGTTGCCATCTTCTCAAATGCTAGTAAAATGTCAAATTTCACTATACTTACATCTTAGAAAATAACAACTCTAACTCTTTTAGGTAATACAGCTAATGGAGAATCAACAGAGTAAATTTTATTCAGCTAACCTTTAGAAGACCTTTCATATGAATTCTCTTTATATGATACACTGAAATATTCAGAATACTAATCACTTTCGTACCTTCACAAAACCACTTCTTTTATTACAGAAATTCTGAGTAGTTGGAACTACTAGTAGTTGGTACATGAATTGAAACATGTTTCAATTCAATTAAAACTTTTAAAATAAAAACAAAGACACATATTAAACACTTAGGCTAACAGTTAACTGCCAATAACAACTTTAACCTTGAGAAATCACAATGCATCTGCACATTTTTAAAAAACGTAGTAAATGAAATCCTATGGATGCAATCTAAAAGTATAAAGTACTGTAGAACTATCAAATATTTTTAAAACACACCTTACATAGTGCTGAAAAGAAATTGTGTAAGGGGGAAGTATCCTAAGCTGGTATCATGACCTTAAAAAATTCTTTTTATGTTTAGTAAAAAAGCAGACTATAAATACGCCTTCCAAAGCTCAGAGTGAGCCTTAAAACATTTAATACAATTGTCTTTGCTTCCTTTACATCTGGCTTAAGTGTAAATCCATATTACTTGATAAACCATTAAATGCATTTTGCCTGGGTGTTTCTACCCTTAGCCTACAGGTATAGAACACATAAAATGACAGAGAGGCCAGAGATAATATCAAAGAAGGATGACTGTAAAAATCTATGGCTTTGATTTCTGTAAACTACCTGGGAAGTTTACCAAAAAGCTCTGCATAAACAGGTGACGATTCAAGAAAACGGCTTAATGCTCACCACCAAATCAATACACACCTCTGAGAAATGTAATCTGCAGACAGGTTCAGAAAGGCACTAAGCTTTAAACTCCATTCTCAATGCAGACAAACTGACTATGTCACCTTGCTTTGATTCATCCTCACTGTTGAGTTTCATAAGCTAAGACTTATAATGTGTCCTCCATTTTGTACTCTTAGACTACAACACAATTTTTATTGTAAATTACTAGGTGTGTTAGCCAAACTCACTCTAGTTGGCAACAATAGAAAAAGACTTTGTAAGACCTCACGCCCCCCCCCCTATTAAACACAATCTTACACTATATCTGATTCAAATTACGCAGCTGTAAGCAAGTTCAGCTTAAAAAGAACATGCATTTATATTGCTCATGGACACTGTCAGTAATAAATCCAGTATCACCACATGCAAGTGTGAGTGTGGAGGTGTGAGGTATATAATTTCAGTACACAGCATACTTTTACTTCTTATAAGTACTATTTCTAAACCTCCTATGTATTCATTCTGTACATTCTATCTTATTCTCTGAATTTTTTATTAGTTGTCAACCACCATTAAAATATTACATATGGAAATCTGAGTCCCTATTGCTTCATATATGATACTCAAGCTATAAGAATGTACTGGAATCCCATCCCATGGCCACTTTCACCCCAAACCTCAAAGAGCACCCAGAGTTACAACTGACTGGGAAAGAAGACATATTCTAAGAGCACATAACGTACAAATGAGAAGAAAACATAATTGCGAAGAAGGACTAGGATATTACAATCAAACCCTATACGAGCAAACCACATATAGTAAAACTAATTTTCTTTCTCCACTATTTTTAAATAAGAAATGAATATGAGATTACAAAGGTTCCCACTTTTTTAAGGTGAGACTTAGTCCCACCTGGCATTCACCTATGTGAAGAACCTATTTATGACTCTCCAAAGCTGGAGCATAATTTCCTCTTACATATTACCAAAAAGCATTTTTGCATGGTTTTTCCTCAGAAATGCAACTGTATAAAAACTGGAGAAAGGTTTCACTTTATTTCCTGAAGAACTTTAGCACATACTTATCAGAAGATGAGGTCATTAAGCACAAGATGCTCAAAGGCCCCTTTTGCAACTACAACCCTCCCACCCTCTGTGAACACTATTCCTGGTCACCTTCACAATGGATCTACATCTACGTAAAACCATCCAACGACCTCACTTTATTTCTAAGTTAATCATGTTCAGTCTTTTTCAAATATTTTATTATAAATTACCGATTTATAATGGTATATTTATTTTTAATACATGTACTTTACATTGACATTTTTGAAAATACATATACTTATGTAATTTACCTATTCCTTTCATTTCAGGATACTAAAAGGACTGTTACAAATATATGTTATCAAAGGGTCGATAAAGTTGGAACACCAGCATTCATAAATATTCATGAACATTCTTCTACCTTGGTTTTTCTACATTAAATTCAACAAATGGGTAAAAAAACAATTACAAGTAGCAGTGCACCCCGTGTCATTCATTTAAGCTTTTAAATTATGGCTGGCATAAAATATTCGCTACAGGGTTGGGTATAAGTTCAAAATCTGGAAACAAAGCATTTTTTTTCCTGTGCCCTCATTAAAAGTTTTTCCTTAGTCCCAAAAGAAAGAACGTCATTGCCTGTAGGAAAGTATTATCTTGAGGAGGGGGATTAAAAAATCTGTGTATTTATTTAATGATAGGAACCTTCAATACAAGACCTTGAAGTGGATTAGGTAAAAACCAATAATTTAAAGGTGAATTAACTAAATCACCTGTCGAAATAATTTATACTCTTATTTTCAGTTTTGACACACACTTTTAGTGACTTAGTCTGAGGAAATCTTGGAGAATGCTCAAAGAGAGGGACATACATATTGTGTTGAATTTACTGTCTTCACTTGCAATATAACACTCTGAAAACATTCAAAGACGAGGAGACAAATTTTTCAAGTTCTAAAAGTGAACTGTACCTTCTTTTGTGCCATAAGCCAACTGTGGTCTCATAAACAATTCAGTAATAACACAACCACTGAGGACATCACTCATCCCTACAAGGGTCTGATTAAAACCTGGGACATTTTCTTCTGACTGTAACACATGGCCTCTGGGGGGTGGGGAGGGGAGTGCGATACAATCTCGCTGACAAAGATTAGAACTGGTGTGAAGGTAGCTCAGCCCTGTGGCTGTGTGACCTTCCACAGTCAGCTCCTCTGTGCCATCTGTGGAGCAGAACAATAATGTCTATCAATTATGGATTTGACGAGATATTCTCACTCATCTCTCATACTTAGACAGCACAGTCGCTGGGATTTTTCAAGCCTCTCTGTAAGGCCTGAGAGCCGACTCACTGGAATACCCTGTCCCCAAGGTTTATTCTCACAGAGTACCCAGTTGTCAATGCCTGGAATGCAACAGATACTCAAAAATGCTGTGGAATAAATGAATGCATGAATAAACCATTTTTCTAATGTTATTTTTTTAAAAACTTTTTAAAAATTAAGTTTTTAAAAAGCTTTAATGTGATTTTTAAAAAACAGTGTCCCTGGTTGTGAGTTTCCTGGAGGCAGGACCAGGACCACAGTGTGTCTGATGCCTCATTTCCCTTAAGTTCCTAGCCCAGCACAAAGTAAACACTAAGTAAACGCTTTTGGAATGAATGTACTCAGTAGATATTTTTAATTCCCACTGCAAGCATACTTAAAAAAAAAAACACTCTGGAATAAAATTTGACAAGCAATTGAACATAACATAACTTCAAGTCTTAGCTATAAAAACAAACATTAACCTAACAACAGAAAACTGCTTGGCCTGGATCTCAAGTCATAGTCCAACTTTGCTATTGCTCAAATGGATAAACACGGGCAAATCAGATCATTCACTGTGTTTTAGGCATTACTGCAATGGGGTCCTGGATTAGAAATACATGTGACGAGATTTTCATATTCACTATTAGTAGAAAATTAAGAAGCAAGTAAAGACCACAAAGACTGAGAAGATAGGATTCAATTTGTCTTATCAATGAGGCAAAATGTTGACATTTTAATAACTTATTTTAACTTTCAAAGCGTTAGTAACAAATTATGTTTTGCCATAGTTTGATTAATAGAAGCAAAGCATTATTAACAAATTATGTTTTGCCATAGTTTGATTAACAGAAGAAGTGGTTGTATTTGGCCAGTCATATAAGACAAAATCAACAAAAACTACTGTGTTAATAACTACCAATTATTTGACAGCTTGAGAAAAATGAGTTCTGAATTGATAAGATGATCCTTCAAATCAGTATGTATTTTGGCTCATATTCTGCTAGGATGACTTTTGACCTTGGGCACATTGCTCATTACAATTTCATCTCTGACTTGCCATCCACAAAACAGGTTAAAATCGATGAGTAGTTTTCAATGAGGGATGATTTTGCGCTCTCTGTCCCCTCCTAGGAGGACATTTGGAAAAGTCTGGAGACTTTTTTGGTCATCACAACTAAGGTGGGTGAGAAGCTACAGACATCTAGTGTGTAGAGGGAAGAGATGCTGCAGCATCCTACAGTGAACAAGACAGCCCTTTAGAACAAAACAACAAAAAAATCACCTATTAAAGCAGACACTGAGAAATCCTGAATTAAATTATTGCTCAACTCCCTAAAAAAAATTAGACTGCTGCTAAATATGGGACAGCAGCAGCTTAATCACAAGCTATAGGTGGCCTATGATAGAAGTGACAGCTACTTTGAGCTGAAAGTTTAGAAACTTGAAAGATAATTTATTTGAACATAAACACAAGCCTACCACACTTACACTCTGTAAATCGTGTTGGTAATTAATGCATGACTGTGCCCTTCTATTTCCCTCTCACCATTTGCTTTGAAGCAATGGGTATTGTTTGTTTTGGACACAGATGTGATTCGGTTCTGAAAAGACTGACAATGATATTCTCCTTGTCCTCACAGTAGAAAAATAAATGGCTCTAAAGATTACTAATGATCAACTGCCATAGACACAAAATACAAAGATGACAACAGCTGGACATATGGAAACTTCTGTACTCTATAAAGGGTCCATCCACTGGAGGGAGGCCGTTTGACAGCTGCTAATTTACATGGGATGCAAAACCAAGCAACAGCAATGTGACTTACCCTTTTATCCTTCTTAAAACTACCAAATTTCTGCAGCGTTCAATTAACAAATACTCATGGGCCTTCACAGAACTCTATCAACTAGGAAATCACTTGTAAAGTGGGATTTTTCCAAGTACTTTTATCAAAAAGATGATCTGCTCTACTGGACAGGACTTCTCAAATTCTTGGTCTATTAGCTTTACAAGTTCCTATTCTAAGTTCAGTTGTATGTGTTAAGCTGCCTGAAAAATATTCTGGAAATAAAATCACATCAAGCTCAGTTTTAGAAGAGAAAATGGAGGGGGGGGAATCTGTTCTAACATCCTTGGAAACTGAGCACATAAAGATTTGAAAGTGCTATGCTGACATCTCTAATAATTCACCTTGATGATGTCTAGGACCAGGTCTAAAGGGTGTAATGACAGGAAATTAAAGGATATCTTTGCCATAAGGCAAACAGAGGAGAACGCTTATATTTGCCTTGATATGTGACTATAATAATAATAGAATGAGTGGCTGGAAGGTCAGTGCTTACATTTTCAATCAAACCCAGTCCTATCTGGTTCCTCCCAGAATTCTAAAATGTTAGGGATTTCACAGAAATTGTTTTTCCTATCTAAGCCTGTCACTAATTAGTTCAAACTCATTCAACAGTTATTTTCTGGGTGCCTAACACACGTCAGGCAATTTCTAGGCTTTTGAAGGATGTGATGAACAAATCCTCACTTAAACTAAAAGCCCCATAGGGAACACAGGAAAGTAAGAACCTACCCTCAGAGTAAAACAGCAGACAACAGCACATTCTGAAAGGAAAGATGTGGTGGGGATAATCCACCACATATGTGTGGTGTACATAATCCAGCTTTAGGGGAGGCCTGGAGACTTCTTAGAGGAGGAAAACTCACAACAAGAAAGGAGGGTCTAAATGTGCAAAAACTCCTGAGAGAAGACAGACACCCCACCCCCAGTCAAACAAAAGGCAGAGCTGTCCATCATGTACACAACTGTACCCCACCTTTCACAACTTCCTGTTTTAACTCACCATTTATTCCACAACGATGGGCAAACTTACACAGATTGTTAGACAAATTGAAAAAGATCAATGAATATGTGAAATTTTTCAGAGAAACATGAATGAAAGTTTTAAAAAGTCTACATTCTCTCCAAGTTTTGCTCACTCGCTACACAGCATGTGCCTTTCAGAAGCATAGGGCTGGGTCCCATAGTCTACTCCTTACCCCAGATTCATCAAGTCAGACTTACATGGGCAGGGCTCAGTGGGAAAGGAAACTGATGTTTGTTACACTCACCATCATAATAAGGAAGGTATGCAAAACGCCTGATGAAAAGGAAAGTCCATTCCTCTAATCTGAGAGCTGCTCTCACAAGTCAGAGGTTGAAAATGTCAGTCCACAAACTGCATCTGAACAGCAAATATATTCTGTTTATCTTGGCGGTCTCCTAGAAAGTTTGATCCAGTATTTTTAAATAGGAAGGTTTCACATATTTTTAAATGCAGATTTCTAACTTGAAATTTTTCAAAATAATAGCTATCTACTTTAGATAACATAAGATCCCTACTTTATCACAGTCTCTTACACTTCCTAGTGTCTACTGTCCTGAGAGGATTTTTTTCCCTCCTTCTGTTCTTGGACTTAAAGAACTTCTAATAGTATACATTTTTCAAGGATAAGAAAATAAAAGTGATATCAAGAGGACTAAATTTCCTTCTATCTGCCTACTTCATTCAGTTCCCTTACCTGACAAGTCCTTGACATTCAAATTAGTGACCCTGGATTTAGTCTTAATCCCGTTTTCCAAGCAGTGTCAACTCAGTGTGCCATGCATAGACACAGAAAGCCAAAGCCAAGGGCAGAGTATATGCTGACTTATGAACTCGACTTGGACTGACATCAGCGTTGATCTGGATCCATTCAAACAGTTCTGGGACTATGTCTATAATCTGCTCCTTTATTTTTATTTGAAATAAATTAAAATAGTAATAATGATCAAAAACAATTTTTTGTAAAGACATCAGTCAAGAAAGCCCCATCTTTAAGCTTTATATGAAGAAATCATGAAGAATAATAATGGCTCGCAATTGCAAGATAAGAGAACTTTATTAAGGGACTTAGTGTCCCAGTGTTAGGATCAGGGCTAGGAAGCTATGACACAGGGGAAATCAAGCACTACTTGGTTCATGCAGCACATTCAATAATTTTCAGTCCTGATCTTCCTACAAAAAAGGCTGCTTGATAAAACACATGTCCATTTGCACACAGACTGGCTGTTTAAAAATCAAGAGGGTCATCAGACCTGATGTGAGTTATGCAGAATACAAAAAACCCAGAAGCTCAGAAAAAGGAAAGAAAGTCCAAATTTGCTAAACTCCGATCTCATATCTGCAGTGTTGGGCGCCTGACACATATAATAACCGCACCAAGTTATCGCCCTAAAAATATCTACATCTAGCTAGTCTTACACTGGAAATGGTCACAGCAGTTACCAGGTCTGCTTTACCAGTCTTCCCAATCTATGAAAATCCACCCAGTTTCTAATGTTACAGACCAAGGGAGTAATCCTGTATTCATTCTTTTCCCGTAACTTCTATTGCATCAGCAATTTTGTAAATTCAGCCTCAAAAACACTCGAAGTTTCTCCATTTCCACCCATCTCCACACCCAACTCCACCCAGCTGGATACCTTAAATGATGCCCTAACTGAATTTGCCTGTGGCACAATATTCTACAGATGGCAGACCAGTAGGCCTCTCGATACAAATATCACATCACATCCCTGCTCAGAATCTGCAAAGCCTTCTCATGGCAAGAAAAGTAGAATGCATAGCCCCCACATGGCTTTCATAGGGCTTCACGCTCCGGACCAGCCACCTCTCCAGCTACCCTCCACCCAGTGCTCCTTTCCTTCCTCTCTAGCCCTCCAGTGTTCTGTCTCACATGTGCTTCGCTCTACTAAACTTCTTTGTACACTGCTTCCTACCCGACTAACAAATACTTACACTCAGAGAGGCTTTTTCTGACCCATAAGCCCTTTCTTATTAGGCACTCTTGTCAGTCTTCCTCATAGTATACTTAAAAATTTCCCCTGACATATTCGGGAGCTTGTTTAATGTGTATATCCTCACCAGGTCAGATGCTTCTTGAAGGCAGCATCAGTTATGCCCACTCAACAGCACACAACAGACACAAAGTAGGCACCCAGTAGAAACACCTCAACTCCTTTAGGTTCCTCCATTCACCACTCTCCCAGCCCTTAAAAAAAAAAAAAAAAAAAAACAAGGCAGAATGCAACAATGACCTAATCTTAAAAGCTATCATAATAGCTTATGCACCAAAACACTGTGTATAAAAAGTGTTGCATTGCTCATCTGGCCCTCTAGTTAAAAAATGTTTCCTCAAGGTAAAGAAAAGATGCATGAACTACTGCTGCTCCATCTCCCACACTCTCCACCTGATACTTTCCGATATATTTTCTATTAATTGTGGAAGCTACAAAACTTTCATCACTTAAGATCCATCTTCAAAAGGGATACATAAGCATTCTCTACAATGTTTAGCTTCATTTCACACTCAAGGTGAAATCAACACAAAAGGTTTAGCTGATGACACTAAGCAGGAGTCCTTCTAAGGTGACATCCTTCCCAGAAAGGCATACACAGGTCAGGGAGCAGAGTGACCACTGTGATGACTCACAGTTAAGGCTTCATTCTTCCATTGCTACTCTTGGAAAATAGAATTTGAAAATAAAATAGGGATAAATTATTCTAAGGCACAATTTTTAAAAACGTCATGCAAGTGTTGAAGCAAAAGATGATTTTATGTGTGTGAATGAACTGAAGTTTCATTTCTCCCAAGTATCTGCTAATTCATCATTTTTGCTTCATTTTACTTAAGTACATATCATACTTAAGATAATATCTATATTTATACTATTTATTGTTAAGAGCTCTCTTTGAAGTATATGAATATGGTTTCTTAATGGACCTAAGTAGTGTTTTCCACTTGGAAATATGTTCCTATAACTATCCTCAAAATATGTTTTACCAAAGATACAAGTTGAAAATGTCTTATAAATTATAAAACACTATTCAAACAAAAGAGGGACATTTATGTACCTAAAGCAGAAAGCAAAACACTACCAATAGCTAGACTGCATCCTCCTCACCAAGTTCAAATCTTCTCATTTCCTATTTTTCATCATCAACTGATAAGATTTAACACAGGGTCCCCTCCATTTCTGCTCCTCCAACAAATTCCCTGTTACTGTGATGCCTGCTTTCCACGCTTTCTCTTATGGGTTTCTCTCACTGTAATGGAATTTCCCTTTCCTTTCTCTGTTAACTTTTTCACCTTGTCTTATGCGTTTTATTATTGTCTCCCCAACAACAGCTGAATATTTCCTAATCGGCTTTCTCCTGGCCTGACATCAAGAGTTCCTTTTTGTACACTCACCATGCAATGTCTCTTTCAATTCAATGTTTTAAAAGTCTGCTCCAATGCTCCTGCTAACTTCTCCACTTCAACAGCACCAACATTCCTTTTTCATTGTAATAACTAACAGTCATCTAACGGTGATTTTTTTCAGGCTCTTCTTCAGCTTAGAAAAGGGGAACCAGGACACACTTGAGAAACAGTGGGGTTGGAGCAGAGAGGATGGGCTCTTTCTGTTTCCCTGCTCAGATTGTGGGTGGGGTGGCATTTTCCATAAGGTCTTTCTTCCAGTGGTTTTCTGGTTTCCCTCTTTTTCAGTTAAGAAATGTGCAGCTTTCCATCTGCAAATCTTTCTTCATAGTTGGAATGATCTTCCTGCCTGCTGTTTCTATTGCCCTGCCTCTGTTCAGCACCTACCTGCTCACACATGGATTCAGTCCTACAAAGATCTGTTGAGAATGCACCTTGGGCAATCTATGTTAAAAAATTGTTACCACAATAATTTCTGAATAAAAAGAGAACTAAGGACCTGCACTTGTCCTTAAAAAACTATAATATATAAAGAACTTATCCTTAAAGAACTTGTCCTTAAAGATAACCTAATGTGATAAATACATAGCAAGCATATAACACATATGCTTTTGTGATGACTCCAGCAAACAGTGATTATTGTTTATAATGCTGTAGAAGAGGAGCTCCTCCTTATCCAAAGTGGATGGCTTCCAAGACTGTAGTGGATGACTAAACTATAGATAGTACCAGACCCTATTCATACCATGTATTTTTTTCTAGACACAATTTATAATTAAGCACAATAAGATATTAATGGCAATAACTACAAAACACTGTAATAAAAGTTACGTGACGTTATGAGGTCTCTCAAAATATCTTACAGTACATATAATTTGTATTTTCAAGCCTCTGTTGATGATGGGTAACTGGAACCACAGAAAGGGAAGCTGCGGATAAGGAGGAACTACTGTATTGTACATATGAAAGTCGCTAAAAGAGTAGATCTCAAAAGTTCTCAACACAAGAAAAAAAATTTAACTGCATGTGGTGATAGATGTTAACTAAACATACTGTGGTTATCATGTCACAATATATACCAACATCAATCATTATATTACGCACTATTATAATTGTGCCATTTATACCTCAATTTTTAAAAACAAACAGAAAATAGTAAAATCTAAAGTCTGGGCCGTTTAAAAAATTGATTTTTTTTTTGTACCCACTTACCAGTAAGCAGAAAAAGTGAAAGTCAAAGGAAGGACATCTGGTTGTAAGACTAGAAAACCTTCACACAGGATCATGAAGAATGAAAAGTTTTCTAGTTCAGGAGGGTAAGATCTACTTGGGAAAGCATGTATGACCACATTGCACAATCTGGATATTGCAATTTATCTCCCTTCTTAATTTTAAACAAACCATAGTCATTTCTTCTGAGGCATGAAATGCCTTTCTTCCTCCTCAGCACCCAACTCTCTTCCTTCTCCTTGTCAACCCATACAATATCCATACCTCAGGATCCAGTCCAAGGTCCAACTGTCCCTGCTTCCTTTTCTGGTCACGCCAGACCTGAAAGGCTCTCCCCTTGCCAAATCCCTCTAACTATGTTCACACCACAGGCATTTTACTTCGAAGTATTTTAGTCTCAAATCCTACTTATTAGTTCTTTGTCACATGGTCTTGTTTACAATTGGATTAAGTTTAAAAAGTTGTTTGGTTTGGTTTGCATGTTTTATTTGCCCAATATTTTTCAAACAAACCTATGAACATCATTATTGGTTTAGTGTATAAATGACAACAGAAAATTTTTGAGGAAATTAAAAATAAATTAATTACAAGTGTAATTTCAGACAAAATCAGACCTGTAATGCAATGAGATTAATAGATGGTAGAAATCATTGAAGAGTCTTAGGTTAGGAAGAACTAGAAAAACTTTTTCCTTAAAGTTCAGGTAGGTCCTTAACTTTCCTTAATCCTGTCTTCACCAGGTCACTTTCCCACTAATGTCTTTTCTGTACTATTTCGAACTCCTTGCAGAGATAAACCAAGATTAACTCCAATATCATCCAGTGAAGTGCTAAATAAGCAATTCTGCAGTCAAGGGCTACCTGCCTAACAAACTCATGAATGTACCTCACAATCTAAGATCATAATTAATAGTAGTTTTGAGCTCCTCTTTCTTCCTCAACAATTACACATCATGTGAGGAAGCAATGTGGGTGTTCCAAAAATCTCTCCTCATTTAACCCTAAATCTAGGGTATCCTGAGGAGTAACTTACATGGGCATCTTCAGCATCTGGTGAAGCACTAAATATGCCTTACAGTGTTCATATTATCAAGCATGAAGAATAAGCTATCCAACCCAAGAGATGTCTGCCAAGCCCTTAACCTTGCGTGAAGGGGTAGAGACAACACGTGGAGCCCCTGATGCACTTATTTCGGCTAAGGACCGAAACTGGAGCTTGCGGTGAACATCAAGAACGGCTCCAACGGTGGATCCAAGAGAGGAGACAAAAAGCCCTGACGTGAGGGTGAGCGTCAGGGGAGGAAATGCCCAAGCCGGGCAGTTCTGGTAACCAGCCTGACCGTATCTGCCTATCACAGGCTGCAGTCTCAACAACGCGGAGACCAGACCTTCCCTTTATCTAGTTTCCATCTTGGGGCACTAAAGAATTAAGTGCATAAAGACATACATAAAATAAAACACATTCTCCAGACTTTTCATCAGTGACCACGGGATCCAAAGGTAGAGGGCAAATTCCAGAGTTCTCCCACCAAACCGCGGGGACGCGGCACTGGCTCAGGGGAGCCCAGCTCCTCCCGGCCTCCGCCGCCCCCACCTCGGCGGTGAAGACTCGGGGCCGGCGGCCACGTCGCAGTCCCGGGTGGGGACAAGAGCTGTCGAGATGGACGCCGGAGACGGACGAGGCGGCCGCCCCGCTCGCGTCCCCGCCTCCCGCACCGGGACGAGCAGAAGTTGGAGAGCAGGGCAAGGAGGACGAGGAAGTGCAGCGGCGAGCGCTCCCGGGTCCCCCTTGGCCCGAGTCCCCGCGCGCCCACGACAGCCGGCGGAGGGGGCGATCGGGCGGACGGCGCGAGGGACGTCCGCCCGCGCCCAGACAAAAGCCGAGCACCCGGGTCCTGCGGGCCGGCTGGGGACCGAAGCCCCGGCGCCCGGCTCCCGTCCCGCGGCCCCGGGCGGCGCCGGCTGCTCGACGGCCGCGCCCCGCACCCCGGCCGGGTGCCGGCGGGCTGGGCCGCGGGGCGGTGCGGCTGCCGCGTCGCGCCCGTCCGAAGTGGGCGGCAAGTGGGGCAGCGCCTCGCGCGAGGGGCCCGGCGCGCGGCCGGCGGCGAAAGAGAAAGAGAAAGCGCCGGCGCCCGGCCGAGGCGACGCCTAACCGCCGCCCGGCCCGGCCCGGCCCGACCTGGCCCCGGGCGACGCGCACGCCCCTCGGCCCGCCCGGCGGGGCGCGGGGCCCGTCCTCCTGGCGGCGGCCGCCCGGCACTCCGCGTCCTCCCGACCACAGCGCTCGGCGCCGGCGTCCTCCTTACCCCGAGCGGAGCCGCGCCGCCCACCACGCCGACCGGGGCGCGGGCCGGAGTGCCGAGGCTCGGCGGGACCTGCTTCAGCGCGGCTGGCCCGGCGCGGCCCGGCGGGAGGGGCGCAGGGGGTCGCGCGAGGTGGGGGCGCGGAGCCTCCCCCGGTCCGCCCCGGCGCGCATGCTCCCGCCGCACCTGCCTCGCTCCGGGCTCCGCAGCCCCGGGACTGGGGGACCCCGGGCCCGCGAGGTCGGGGCTTTCACGTGGGAAGGCTGTGGCGGCGGCTGTGTTTTTAATTCAGTCTCTTTTATTTGTTCCCAGGGAAAGAGTCCCCCAAATCTTGACGACTTCCTGCCCGACCCCTCCCCCCTGCCGCCACCGCGTCCCGGGCTACAGCCCAGGCTTTCGGGTTCACCTACCAAACGTTCTCTCCCCGCTCGGGATTCCCCGGTCCAGCGGCTGGTTCCGAGGTTGCACCTCCTTGCGGATCCCCCTTTCCCGCCCTTGACTTTGCTGCACGCGCATCCGCGGACACCATTTCAAAATAAAAGAGACACTTCGAGTGGGGAGAGTAATTGTGACCGACCCCCGCAGGGCTTGGGACTGAGCAGCTAGTGAGTTCCTGCCCTCGTGGAACTTACAGTCTGCTGGTCAGCGGCAGGCTTTAACAAAGCATTGCCACCAGTTTGGCGAGTTATTTACTGAATCACTAATTTTGATTTATAATTAAAACTAGTCAGTAAGTGAAGACTGTATTTTGCGACTTTTAAGTGGAATTTTCTTTCATGGAGGTGATTCGTGTTTCAAGCTCTGGTATGCAAATAGCTGTTAGATATGAAATAAGTATTAGTTTGTTTCGTTCAGCAACACTCGATAATTCAGTTCAATAATTTGTCATAATTGACAATAATAATATCCCAAATTATGTTTGCTGTTATCGGTTAAACAAGAAGGAAAACTTGTTTTGCAGGTGAACTGGTCCTTTGGTAGAAAGAAAAAGGGTCAAAAAGAAAAAAAGGGAAACCAAAGCAAGTCAGTAAGTAGTAGAGAATACTTAAAGCAGATTTAATGAAGTAGTGAATTTTTGTCCCATTTTAACATGTTTTTGCTGAAGATCGTATAAAATGCTGACGTTTATGCGAACATAAACACGTCTAGATGCTACTTCTTGTGCTACATGAAACTAAGTGTGGACCCCATGGATGGATGAGAATTCCCCCTTCCTGTTAATTGCATGAGCACAAATCGCATTTTGGGGGGCAAGATGAGTGCTTCATTACAGCAGTATATTCCCAATCCTTCCCAGTGGTGTTTATCACTAAAGACTAAATCTCAGTGACATAAACATCAGAATGTTCCCAGCACAGAAAGAGTTAAGGACACTTCTGATACCACCTGCCCCTTACAACAATCAGTGTTAATATTAAACAAAATCAGAGATAGTGAGATTGAAATCCAAACAGTGAATTTACATCAGTTTGTCTACGCATTTAGAAACAAATGTTTTGAATTTATATTGAATATATTTGGTTTATTTTAAAAAATGTCTTCACCTTAATTATCTGGTACCCCAGGAGATAACACACATAGGATGCAGACACACTAAATACCTACAGGCAAAAGATGAAAAGAAAAAACAAAAAAAACCTCATTAATTTAGAAGAAAAAAATCAAGTTCCCCCTAATTTCTCATGTGCCAGATTGAAATCCTGCAAACCATTGATGATGCCATAGTTGTGTGGGGTTCAAGAATGAGTCTGGACAGAAATAAACCTGTTGGTTGACTTTTCTCTACTTGGTTATACCTAAAACTGCCAGTTTGTTGGTCTTTTTAAATTGTTGCAATAACATTGATTTACATCACTATTTGTATTTTGAAAGTATGCTGTCCCTCCACCCCTTCAGATGCATTCACCACCAAAGCACCTACAGCCCACAACCATTGGCTTCCATTTATGAAAACAAAAACACTTTACATGGGTCAGGTTTAAATAAGGCAAAGGACACACCAATGGAAAGGGACAAAGTGAAAGACTCTCATCCAGGATGATTTAAATATAAATGTCCTTGGGTATGTAGTGCTGATGAGGACATATTAGTATATTCAAAGACGTTGACATCTGTTTTAAATGTGTTGTTCAAATCATATAGGCATATAAACAAGAATGCGTTGATATACTATAGAATTTTTGAAAAACTGTTATTTTATTTGAACATTCAGATTAAAATGAAATAGCAACATAATTGATTATTAGAACCTTACCAGTGACCCATTATGAACAGGAGTTTCAAAGCCCTGATGGTTACTAGAATATAAAAATAAGTTTATTTTTATAATTCAATTGACTGTGACAAACTAAATAGCAAAACTGATGTTGACCATGATAAACCAAATAAGAATGGTTTATTGTTGGGACAGGAATCCCTGGTGGCATGGTAAGTACTGAACTCCTGTCTGCAGGTCATTAAAACACCAGTGTCACCATAGTTCTATAGTGTCTGTGTCTACCTATTGTAGGTGGAAATGGAATCTTCCCATTTGCTAAGATTGTGAGTGAGTGACTTTATTCAAGGAGCACTCCATTTTAAATCTTGCTAAATACATTTACTTATTTCCTGGTTTTACTTTTATATGTCATGTATATGTGTCTTTTTATATGTAAAGGTTTTTTCTAAATAAAATTAAATTACCTTGCTTTATTATTTTATCGATAGAAGAATTGGCTCTTGACACAGATGAGCTTTTTAAAACTTAAAATATTTAGGACCACTTGTGAGTAAAGCACAGTGAATTGCTACATACTTCAGTGTAATTGATATTATCTTAAAATTTGCTCCACAGGCAAATTGTATGCTGCTGCACAAAGTGTTACATTGGTTACCATTTATCTTCAACAATTATTATCAGCAAGTTTATTTACATACTAATGCTATCGTTAATAATTTTTCTTACACCATGTTCTCTCTGTTATATTTTCTCTTTTACAGTTATTTTCCTCAGCCCCAATATTAAATCTCCTTTAATGGGTTGGAATATAAAGAATTGTAGAGTGGTATGTAAATATAACTATTGGCCCAGAAAAAAACAAGTTGCATAAACAATGTTGAAGAATTGAAAAAAATTTGAAATACCAAAATATTTCATCAACAATATATACATCATGCTCTTTTAAATTAATGGCTTACAATCTGCATAGAATTCTATTTAACTTATACTGTTTTCAGTAGAACACACTATCATAAAACTATTTCCAGGTATACGCCATTGAATTTTTAAAAATCCAACTTATATTTTTATGATGTTTAGAGTCTGTAGAAACTGCACTCTGACATCAGTAGGTAAACTTCACTTCCTACAGCAACCATTACTGAATAAATTTATAAGATTTAGAGAAAAGCATGGAAATTGCAGAAGGAAAACTAGCAATCCATTAATCTTGTTTTCATAGATATTGATGACACAGCATATCATCTTCAAGTTCAGAGATCTAGAAAAAGAAAAGTGGAATATTCAGAGGTTGGTAACTCCTATTTTCTTAAAGAACAATTGCCCTAAATAATTATAGCTAGACATGTGGTCTCTAAAAAATAGCAGGTGCTAAAATATGTAGAACACATGGTAGGTGTCAGGAAAGGTAATTTGTATTTCTGCCTCTTCCATTGACCCATCACTGGAGAAAACAGCTGGGTGCATGGGATGTGTCTCATGATACAGCATTTATTTTAAAGATCACAAAGTTCAGGGTCCAGAATTCTCAGCACATTAGATCCAGAAAACTGTTTTTACAATGCCCTCAGAACTGATCGAGGCTAAGAGAATCAGCCAAAAACAAAATGCCAATTATTCTGACAGACCTCAATGCTTAAAGGATTGATGTTTTCTGGTCAGCATATTCCCACCACTATAGTCTACAAGAGAGGGCAAATTATGTTAAAAGATTGCCAGATGACCATGAAATCAGGACAAGGATAGCTGGCTCCTCTTATTGGGTGATGTCATGTCAACTAACTGTCTGATACAACCATTCTCATAAAGGGATGTCTTCACCAAGGTCCAAAGGCTGTGCCAACTAAATAGGATTCTCTCCACTAATGTCCAGTTTCCTGCTGCATCTCAATCCTTGGGATCGGCCCTGATCACCTTAACTGGATTTCGGTGATTAAAAAACCTCCATCAGCAATATATTTACAAACTCTCTCTTGTGGAGGGCTGCTTTTGCAGAACAGTAAGTTTATTTTTTTTTCTCCATTCATACACAGGATGGCTTTTTCTTGGCCTTTTTTTTTAACCCAATCTCAAAAATCCAAAAGTAACTTCCCAACCTCCCTTAGGTACTGTCTAAATGCAAGCCCCTATGAATTATTTCCATTTTAGATTTAGTTCCCCTATTTTATTAAAACTTTAAGTAAATTAAAAGACCAGTTTTTCATTAATATATTATCTTTTTAAAAAAGATTTATTTATCTATGCATACAAGAGCTGGGATACAGGCCAGAGTCATGGGAGGTGAGAGGATTCACCAGAGGCAGAGTGGGGAGCAGAACAGGCAGATCTACCAAAATACACTGCTGAGCAGAGCAGCAGGCGACGCAGGAGAGATCTGCTGCACCATGTGGGTCCCCTCCCTGGTCTGGGATAGAACTCGCACTGCTGTGCCCTGGAGGCTTCACAATGCGGTGCTCAACCTGCCATGCCACCAGGGAGGCTCCTAGTATATTATCTTAACATCTCTTATTCCACTAAACACATGGAATTCACTTTTTCTGGGTTGAATTTTTTTTTTATTTTAATGTCCTAGATACAAATTCTTATAAACCTAATTCTAATTTTACAAATACGAATTCATCTAAAATTATTAGAGTGATACTTGTGTAAAAAACTAAAAAGCCTTTACTTTATAGGAAAAAAGTTTCAGGTTTCTTTAGACTTTTAGACTATCAAAATAAGTACCTTAAGCTTAAATATTTTATATCCACCTATTTCTAGATGAAGGATTGTTCATTGCTCTATATTATTGAGTTCTTAATGTTGCCCTGAAAATAAGATAATATATACATATATGTGTGTTAAGGAATATATATTTATATATTTGAATGGAGTTGGATGATGCATAAGGCATCAACTTAGTCTAGTTGAGCCACGACAGAAAAACACAAAATATAAGAGTAAGGAAGCTGATTTTAAGTAGTTTCTAAGCCTTCTGCTTTAGTACTAAACTTTTGAGCTCTTCATAGCTTCCTTGAAAAATCCCTTCTTGACAGTTCAGATACTTCACTAAATAGGAAAAAACATATGTCTTTATAAGTGTTGTGGGTTAATTAAACAATGGCCTCAATTACTGACCTCCCTTATCCACCGCCATATAATATAACTTTGAACTTGTTCCCTTCATGAATGGAGCATATTTCCCTTCAGTGAGCACCACTTGAATCTGGATGTTCATGTCACTTGCTTTGGCCAGTAGAAGACAGTGAAGTGACAGCATACCACTTCCAAGCTTAGACCTCAACGCCCTTGTGTGCTCCTGTTTCTCTTGCTTCTGTGGAATAGCCCTGGGAATAAGCTTGCCTCTCGGACCCCAGTGGTTCCATTTGAGGCCTCCAGAGTGTGAGAGCACTCAGCTAATCCACCAGCTGACTGCAGAGGCATCCGTGAATGAGCCTAGCAGATCAACTGAGCCCAGATCAGCAGAACCACCCAATCTATATGCTCGTGAGAAATGAGAAATGATTGTGGTGCTAAGTCTCCTTTTATCTATAAGATAAGATTCTGTTTTCCTAAATCTGGGCATGTTTCCTGATTTTCACATCCATTTATTTGGCATCGATTATTCATTTTTCTCCAATTATGATTTTTCCAATATCAGTATATCTTATCCTGGTATTTGGTTTGAGTTGTACACTCAAATTTCCAACTCCTTGCATTTTATTTCTAAATGGGTTTTGGTGGCTCATGACATCCAGGTTATCTCATGATCTGATCCTTCTTCCCCAACCCTACCCCATTATTTGGGACCACTACTTTCCTAGTCATTCCCATTTCCCTGGGACTTCTAAGTCCATGCTATTGACAATTGTTACTGACATCTGTTTCCATAACTACTGTCTACGTCCCCACTTTTTTTTTTTTTCAGTGTATTTCCCCTTCTCATCCATTACCTAGTTCCGGTTCTGGTCACTCTGTAAAACTATACTAGTGCTCCTCATATATAGTTTTGTGTGTATGGATTAGAGAAAAATTCAGCTGGTAGAGATAAAATTAAAAAGCTAGTCCATATTTTTATATTAACTATGGAGCAGATATCACCTTTTCCCTGAAGAAATCTCAGCCTTTTCTTTTTATCTCCAGTTTCTCCCTGTCAAAATCTCTTCCTTCATTCTGTGGATCTTGTACTACAAAATTCCCAGAACAAAAATGTCAAAAATAAAACTTTCCTTTCTGGGTAGTTGTGGTTGAACAGGAGATAGGCACGTGTGCCTGGCTGGAGCTAGACTGAAGAGTGTGAGTCTTAAACATTTGCTATTCATGTATGATATTAAAAATGTTCAAAGTACCATCTCAACTGGTTACTCCCTGAAAAGCCCAATAGCATAGCTATAATTCAGGAATACTTCCTTCATTTTATGCATGAGGACACTGAATCTAAAGATAGCTTAAGCATCATGGTAGAGTTAAAATTTAAACCCAGGACTTTGAAGTCAAAATTTCTTTCACCTTTTCAAACCCTGTCTCTGTGTTCTTCCTGCCCCGTTGCTCTCAGCTGGTCACTGGATCTTCTGATTCTCAGTCTTGTCATCTTGTCTCAAAAACTTTTCATGGTTCACCTTATCCTACAGTTCAAGTCTGGATGTGCTACCAGAACTTCAATGCTGCCACACTTACCATACAACACAGCCAGCTCCAACTCCTGCTCCACCCATGTCCAAAAGACAGTGCTGGAGATAATGCCCATGTATTCACCCAACAGGAGGAACATTTGCCAACACTTTATATATATATATATATATATATATATATATATGAAACACTTTTATATATATAAAGTGTTTTATATATATAAAACATTGAATCCCTTCATTAACGTTTCTTTCATCTCTCTCTGCCTCCTTCCTCAGAGGCAACCACTAATATGAATTTGCTGTATATCCTTTTACTATAAGCATTTTCCTATATGATTTCTGAGTTTTGTGTCTTTTAAAGAAATCTTTCTTTAACTCAAGATTATAAGAAATAATGCTATTTGCAATTATGTTCTTACTCTTAGTGTCTTAGTTAGGACCTCAAATACACACTGAACAGTAAGGGAGCTTTCAGCTGCCTTATTTTTGCTCCTGACTTTAGTGATGAAGCTTCTAGAGTTACTATGATTACTGTAGGGTTGTGTGGAAACCCTTTTTCCAACAAAATAAATTTCATTAACTTTTGTTAGAGTGTTTTTTCATTGTTCATTTTTATAACCAACTATGGAACTTCTATTAAGATAGTCACCTTTTGCTCCTTCATAATAGCTTATTTCATAGATTTTTGACTCATTGGGTGTTTTTCTCACTGTTAGGTATCTTTTGAGTCTTTGAGTTAGAGGTCTCTTTTCTCCTCTTCCTCCTCACTGTCCTCCCTCTTTTGCTTCTAGCTTGTCTACACCTGCTATGTAGAGTCAGGTCTCTTTTTGGCTGTCTTGGTCCCCAGCCTGCAGTGTTACTGAGGTTAACTCAGATATAGTCACCAGAACAGTGAGGAAGTTGGCCCAGGTCCTGTACCTTCTTCTTTCTAGCTACACTGCAAGAATTCTGCAAATGTAGCTAATTTTAGGCTCCTTCAGGGCTGAGAGAAAGCAGATAAAACCTAGTTTAATAAAGTGAATCTGGCTGCAGCCCTCCATCAAGCATGAAAGGCTATTTGACAGGAATGGAGCTGTTATTTATCTCTGATATTTCAGAACTCACAAAATTCTAGTTTTAACTCCTCTAGTCCACTAGGCGCTTGTGTGCTTGTTTGTTTCTAGACCATGGACATGATTGTCTTGTCATCATAATGAGTTTTAGTGGCTTTTTTTGGGTCAGGATGAGTACTTCAAAGATGAACTCAGTGACTTTTCCATGTTTCCTTTTCTAATTTGACTTTATTTCCCCCTTAGTACTTTGCAAAGTTCTTTGCACATGAAAAGTACTCAAAAAGAGTTTCTGGAATTAAAACCATGTCCTCATGGTAAAATAGAAGCTGATGTGAATGCGCATCAGAAATATGCTTTGGAAGAAATTTGTTTCTCTGATACTGATTTGTCCTGTAAGACTTTTACTGTCAAGGATTTCAAGACTTCATCCATGTTTGTATGAGCAGAGAGGCTCTGAAGAATGCTAGGGATATTCAATTAATTGCCACAAAAATTACCAAGTGCCCAATAAATATTTGAGGATGACAAGTATGATATAAGAAGAGTTGTTAGAGAAAAAGGAACCCTGGTACACTGCTGGTGGGAAAGTTAGCTAATCCAACCATTATGGAAGACCGTATGGAGGTTCCTCAGTCTACTAGAAATGGAACTACCATATGATCCGGCAATCCCACTCCCAGGAATCTACCCAAAGGACACAAAAACACTGATCCAAAAGAGCACCTGTACTCCTATGTTTATCGCAGCACTATTTGTAATTGGTAAGACCTGGAAACA
>JAGFMF010011493.1:3698352-3722899 GCA_019455555.1 Galemys pyrenaicus
GGGGGGAAGGGCAAAGACGGGGATGAGGCCAGAGGGTGCACAAGGGACTGAGGTGATGGTGCACAAGTGAAATGGTGGTGGGTACTCCCTGGGGACTACAAATGATGTCAAATATAATTAATAAAAAAAAAAAAAGAAGGGGCCTCCCTGGTGGCGCAGTGGGTTAGGCGGCGCACTATGAAGCAAACCGCAGCCACTGCAGCACAAGTTCGATCCCTGCTGCCGGCCAGGGAGGGGACCCATATGGCACCACAGACCTCTCCTGCTGTGCCCGCTGCTCCCCTCAGCAGTGTACTTCTGTTGATCTGCCTGTTCTGCTCCCTGCTCTCTGTGGTGAATCCTCTCACTCCCCCACACCTCTGGCCTGTACCCCAGTGCTTGTATGCATAAATAAATAAATCTTTAAAAAAAAAAAAGAAGAGTTGTTATATCTAAAATTCAACCTAAGGAGTTTATTTAGTGTTGCCTATGTATTTTTTTATTATTATGTCTTTAATTTTTCCATATCTGCCTTTATAATTCATAGTTACGTGAAATGTATGTAAGTAACTGGTCTATTTGTTCCAGGTAATAGTCACTGTTTAAATGCCAGCTCATTTCCCAAACAAAATTAACTTCATCTCCCTTTTACATTTTCATTTCCTTTCTTTTTTGTTCTCGATGTAAGAGTTAGTGCCAATTCCTTGGATGCTAGCAAAAAAGAGTATCCCAGGAACTATTAAATAGAGCTCCAAACCTTCAAAAAAAAAATTTGTCCTTTTTGAGTTTTACATTATCTTACCTTGGTTACCAATTCAACATGACAATCTTGATATTCACACTAGTTTCTATTACAGAATTCTATCTCTAGTCTACTTCTCTGTGCTCATCTTTCTTCCACAGGTTCTAATTTAAGCCTAGAGTTAAACTACCACTAAAATAAATGAACAGTGGACATGAATCAAAAGGTAGGATTTATTTTATCAATAATAATCTTAAAATCAAACTAAATCTCATTTTATTTTAATTTTTCTTGGGTAACATTAGTAACATTGTTTGGGTTTTAGAAGCACAGGATCTCCCTCTCAGGTGTTGTTACAACATGGCACCAACCCCCAAAGCACCCAGAGTTCTATCACCAGAGTCTACTGTGCTTTCTCCCCAAGATGTTCTTTGACTCTCCCTTGCCCCTCTTCAAGCTTCAGTTCTACAGTCAGCTTTCTAGGGTTTGTTGTTAGTTTGGTTTTATCTCAAACTAATTCTTTCATGTGTGCAAGTATTGATAAGCCTGAGTACTATGCATTGATCTGTTTTCATTGAGTAGCTCCATTGCTGACCTACCTAGCACGAAGATGAGGTCCTATGCTCCAATTATATTTTACTATATTTACATAATATTCAAGCAATATTTTTAAAATTTCTGTACAGTATTCTTCATTGAGACTTCAATCAAAATGTATCCAGTTGTTTCTTCTTCATCGTTGTTATATTCCATTTTAAGCTCCAAGGAAAAAAATTTAAGTAGCGAATTATGTAAATTACAATTATACATATTGGCCTTTTATCATATTGCCAACACTCCTTTAATGCTTTCTTTCTGTTCACTCAGTCTTAATATCATCTCTCGGCACATTGAATTATCAGCATCATTTTTCTTATTTTATAAATGGAAAAATAATTATTATCTATGGTTTTCCATTTTTTTCTACAGTATTGTTAATTAGTTCCACTGATTTCTGACAATCCAGCCTCGAGAATATTCTATCTTGAATAACCAGATATCTAATAGCAAAATAGTGGCATTTTTATAGGTTAACAAAGATAATATGTGAAAAAAAATTAATACTTTATATTATTTTTCACAGTATAGACTTAATATTGGGAAAACAACTGACTATGTACAAGTGTTTCTTATAGTAGAGATAAATATTTTGGGGGGCCATGGAAAAGATCTACTGATTTCATTTTGAAAAAAAGTTGAGGTGCAAAAAAAAAACTTACAAGGAAAGCAAAAATTATCTCTTTTCCCTCCTCTTATGACTTGAATGCTCTGGTTCAGATCTACCCACTCAGGATGTACTTTTCACAAATGTCATGCTTCACAAATGGGGGTTTGTTTTCACCCCAGGGGCAGGCAACCGCGTGTGAGATTATACGAACCCATGGGCATCTCTCTGGGACATTGGTTTTTCCCTCGCTTTGCTAAGAGGGAGAATTAAATTTTTCAGGCAATGATGTGAAGCATTTTTATCTTAAAGTGGATTTACTATAGAGTAGAATCAAAATGTGCCTCAACTTTTAAGCTAAAACAGGAGACCAAAAATAACTGTATTCTTCTGGAAAAAACATTCACATCTTCTCTATCCCAAAGAGCTAATTTCTTTCATTTTTCTAACATCGCTTTTGTTAGAATTTTGTCTTCTCCATCATTTCATCCAAACATTCATTTATAATAAAAAATTTATAGCAAGTGAGTTAAGCTGGATTGTTTGTGGATAATTTGTTCCTTTGTTTCATATGTATTTGATCTAGATAGAAGAATAATATTAACTGGCAAGGAATGACCTATGAAATACTGTTTTGTAGTTGAAGGTGATATAATCATTATAAGCTACTCTAGGTAATATTGTGAGAATGGATTTAACACTTTATTGCGTAGCATTTTATGATACTAAATGAGAAACCAATCAACACTGATTGCCACTATAAAATTTTAACATGATTCAAATGGGCATATCTATTAGGGAACAGTGTTGTGTTTCCTTTACATCATGTGATCATGTGCCTAAAGGAGCCACCGTGTCAGAAAACAGAAAGCAGGCTTTTTGTTCATACAACATGGGCATAAATGTGTCTGCTTATTCCTAAAATGTTAAATGTATGTAAATAACTAGCTGGGAAAAACAAAACAAAACCCTGTGATCTTATTTTATTAATGATTATAAAGATTGATTTATTTATGCATACAAGCACTGGGGGTACAGGCAGAGGTGTGGGAGGGGGTGAGAGGATTCACCAGAGACAGACTGGGGAGCAGAACAGGCAGATCAACTGAAATACACTGCTGAGGGGAGCAGCAAGGGAGGCAGGAGAGGTCTACTGTGCCATATGGGTCCCCTCCCTGGCCAGGGATTGAACTGGTGGTGCACTGGCTGTAGTTTGCTTCATAGTGTGTTGCTTAACCATTGCACCACCAGGGAGGCCCCTTATTAATGATTATAGGTCAAATAAATCAACTTTAAAGGAAAGACTAAAAATCCAATAAGCCCAACTTGATATATTTATTTCCTTCCAAATCGCTTTCTTTGCCAAATCTTGTTTTCACAGAGTGGAAATCAGGGAATGCTGTGTTCTGCTGTTTCAAATTCACTTTAATTTATATTTTCACATGTCAGCATGGTTTTCACAGCTGACAATTTTATAACTCTGCTTTATAAAATTAATTTTATTTCATGTTTTCATACATCACCATGAGCCATACAGTTGATATTTTTAAAGTTCTGTGGTGATTCTCTATTAAAATATGATGTATTGTGCTAGCCACTTTCTATTTAGATATTAAGTTTTTCTGTTGTGTTTTTGTTTTCCCAATCATAAGTAGAATTACCATAAATATTTCTAAGTAAATAACTTTTAATCTGTTTATTTCCTTGGAGAATCATCTGTAGAGTTGTGTTACTGTGCCAAATCATATTACATATTTTCATAGTTCCTCATGGTTTTTGTTTCCAGAAAACCTAAAACTAAACAACTAAAATACAACAGAAACATTGAAAAATTGTGTCATTTTCAGATCCAAGCACTGAAAGTTTACAATTTTTATCTAGTTAATAAATATGTATGCAAAGTTCTCTATATTGCTACAATTTATATTTACTCAATAATAACAAGACTATGGATTAATTAATGTGATGAATTCCTATTTGTAGTCCCCTATTATTTAATGTTTACTTCATTTCCTTTAAACAATTATCAGTTTGAGCATTAGCCTCTATAAATTTCTGTCAATTATGTGCACATTTTATAATGCAAACTTAAAAAGAAATAACGGATGTATCAAGCACACAGAAAGGTATAGAAAAAAACATATGTAATACACCCCAAAAACACTACATAGAACTTTACAGTTACACTTTCCAAAAGACACAAATACACTGATTCAAAAGAATACCTGCACCCCTATGTTTATAGCAGCACTCTTTACAATAGGGAAGACCTGAAACAACCTAAATGCCCAAAAACAGATGAGTGGATCGGGAAGCTGTGGTACATATACACGATGGAATACTACTCAGCAATCAAAAATGAAAAACTAGACTCATTCATGGGAACATGGATGGATCTGGAGGGGATGATGCTCAGCGAAGTAAGTCAGAAGGCAAAAGAAAAATACCAGACGGTTCCTCCCTTAGGAGGAACATAAGGGAACCAAATGAGGATCAAGGAAAGGAATAAGAACAATAATAATAACAATAACAGCAATAAAGACACAGAAACCAAAAATGAGGACACAAGGACAGACTGGGGACACCTGGTGGGGAGGGGAGAGGGAGGGTTGAGGGAAGATGGGAGCACAGGGGACTGAGATGATGGTGCACTGGTGAGATGGTGATGGGGAATACATGGGGATTACAATTAATGACAAGTATATGTAAATTTTAAAATATTTTATATTAATTAAAAAAAAGAAGTGACACCTGAAATCCCACCAACCAAAAATAAAATAAAATAAAATAAAATAAAATAAAGGTAGGGTAGTGGAGTTTCAGTGAAATTTATTGGTGGAACTATATTTGAATGTAGTCAGGCTGACTAAAGAGTCCAGGTCTTACCCACAGAGTTCTGTAGTTTATTTATTTATTTATACTGTCTTTTTGTACAAAGTGATGAACATAATGTAAGTATTCCTTGGAGATTTGAGCTCTTGGTTTTGATTATCTGATCTCAGGTGAGGGCTAATAGGATTTGGAAACAGACGCCCTCTAGATTTGTATTCTGACACTGATATTTATTAGAATATAATCTTGAACAAAAAAAAAACATTTTCCCTCTTTGCTTTTTTTTTTTTTTTAATCTCAATTTTTACAAGAGGATGATGGGGGTGGGGGATAAATACAATTGGTATAGTCAAAGACCTGTGCATAACCCTTCTTAACTCAGAGTCCCCTGTTTATAAATTTATAGATATGTATAAATGTATAGATATAGATGTTCCTCTTGGACAATGGTTTTATAATGTGTGTATAAACACAAACACATAAAAAGGGGAGAAAGAGGAATATACATCTATATATACATATGTGAACCCATTTATCTATATACATATACTTACATACTTTGTATACAACAGTGATAATATATATACTTAATATACTTAAAATTGATATCGTTCAGTCCTTATTACCCAATTGCTTTACAAAACAGTTAATTTTCTCCTCCAATCTGTGAATTTTACATTTCCCTGATTACAAGTGGAATTGCTCATTTTTCTAGCTTCCTCCTGTCATTTGTTCACACAGCACGGTCATTTTTCTGTTGAATTGCTTTTCATTCTTCTAATGTGTGTAGATACTTATGTTCTGGCCACACATCCCTTACCACTTATGCACAATGTACATTTATGTTTAATCTATGGCTTACATTTCAGTATATATTGTTTTGTAATACCTGGAATGTTTCAATTTAAAGCAGTTAACATTGTTTCACTTTTTAAAAATACATTTTGTGGTATCTTTTCTAAGAAACTTACTGTCATAAAGCTATCATCCTATGTCTTCATTTTCACAGTTATATGTTAAATCCCCTCCATAATGGATAATCAGTTGTCCTCAAACTGTACTGAAACTTTGTTTCCCCACTCGTTTGTGACTTTTGCTATCTTTCTGACTTCCACAGGCATGGCTGTGTTTTGGGCATTCTTTTGCTTCTTGATGTATTTTGAAACTCCTTGGCCATGACATCCACCTTCCTGACCTGAATCAAATTTAATGATTGTCATCTTTCCAATTTACAGCTCTAAGTTGGTATTAAAGTTTTGATTGTCTTTCACCAAACTGTAGCTCTAATGTAAGTCTGATATTTGAAAGGAACAATCTCTCTTTATTCTGCAAAATGTTAATGTCAATTCTTGGCCCTTTCTCTTCCATATACATACCTTAGAATCAACTTATCAAGTTCCAGTGGGGAAATTGTATTTATTTGATGGATCGATTTGAAAGGAATGGCCATCTTTACAACTTTGAGTTCTCACAGAGTCGTGGGAATTAGGGGGATAGCACATATCATTCTTAAAACCAGTAGTTGACATAATTCAGTTACCAGTTCCAGGCTGTGTCTGTCCTCCCTTCTCTGTGGACTAATAGCTTGCTAAAATTCACCTTCTAAGTAACCTTATTCTTCAGAAGTGTGGGAGCCCCTGCCTAGCCTGCCCCAGGCCTCCTGCCTTGTGAAGGGTCTCAGCAGCTCTGAATCATTCAGAAACTAGACTCTTTGGGCACTACCTCTTCAATTCCATACCTAGAGCAAATTTAGTGATTTTTTTTTCCATCCCTATTCTCTGCTTTGAGTCGTTTTTAAAGTTTCAATCCCCAGAAGGGTTTTACTTGTTTATGACTTGGGTCATCTTTTGGTTTTATGTTTCTAGTACTTATCCATTTACTGTTATGTGTTTGAAATGAACAAAGCATTTCAAACTACATTTCATTTGCCATCATGATCCAAAATGAAGGAGTTTTTTGTTTAAATCATAATATTAAAATATGAATTTTGCCTTGCAGCATTTTACTTTACCACTGAATTTTCTAAGAAGTATATTCAACTTTATACTAAGCTCTGTTTTTTCAAAAGTCACATGTTTCTTTTCCTTATAAGCTTGGAATACCTTTCTCTTTTTTTTCATGTAGTTTACTTTATAACTTTGATGTGTTTTGGTGGTATAAGCTCTCCCAGTTCAGGTGTTGTTACCACACCATTCCCCCCCCCACAAAAGCACCCATAGTCCTCCACCATAGTGCACAAATCTCCTTCCCACTTTCTTCTTTTCCCTCCCCAGACTCTCTTCATCTTCTTGCAGCCTCAGTTCTACAATCAGATTTCTAATTGATTTGGCTTTATCTTCACCCTTTATCCACATACAAATGATATCATACAGTGCTTGTCTTTCTTATTCTGACTAAGCAAAATCCCCTCCAGTTCCATCCATGTTATTGCAAATGGCAAGAGTTTTTAATCTCTTTAATAGCTGAGTACTAATTCCTTGTGTATACATACCACATCTTCCTATGCATCTGTTTTTGGGCATTTTGATTGTTTCCATAGCTTGGCTATTGTAAATATTGCTGTAATAAACACAGGAGTGCATTTTCCCTTTTGAATTAGAGTTCTTGAATTCTTTGGGTAGTTCTTATTTTTAATTTTTATAGAAGTAACATTGATTTACAACTATATGTAGTTGGGTATTTGGTCTCTATCAGTGTCTATGCATGCCACATTTTGATCTCCACCAAAATTTAGTTCCCACCCATCAATCTACAGTTGATATCCTTGATATACACGCATTTATATCTATCTTAAAACCAGAATATCTAAATATCAAAAACCAAATGTCTGATGTATTGATATTTTAATTATGTTCTTAGTGTGTGTATGCCTGCATTTTAATAAAAAGAAGGTTCTAGTATATATGTGACCTGGGGTAAGTTACTTTATTTCTCTGTACTTCAGTTTCCTTTTCTACAAATACCTATTACAATAATGGTTTTGAGTGGTTAGCACTGAGAACAGTGCTAGACACATTGTAAGTTTTTTGTGTTTATTGTCCTTGTTGTATTAAATTCTACTAGTTTTTTAATTTGGTCTAATGCTTCAGGATATTCTATTATTTCTTTTTATTTTTCTGCTCCTATCTTTCCCCAAAATGATTTTTATTACCAACTTGACAATTTCTAAGAATCAAATGTTTTGCCTTTTCTCTGAATTGAATCTCTTTTATTTTTAACTTCTAATATGTGTTACATGTCTATAGGAAGACAATAGAATCCCATATATTTGTTTTCCTGCTATCTGGTTGAGCAAGTTTATTCAAAAGATCCTTTTTAATGAAATTTTGGAGTTTTCAAAGCTATATTAATATCATGATATTGATAACTATTAAAATGTATGCATAGATGTTATATTAAGATTATATAGTCTTTACCAGATAATGGTTCAAGAACATTGCTTGCCACCCCTTGCAAATTAAATATATCTTTATTGAGCAATGTTTTTATAACTGGTCGCCTAAAAATTTAATATTCCTTATGTTATTTTGAGCACTAAGCTCATGAACAAACATCAATAGATTGCACCTATTTGATTGTATGTACTGAAGAGAACATTCTTTGAATTCCTAGTACATTGTCTCATGTACATTGCTCATTTCATCTTCATGGCAGTGTTTTGAGGTAGGGATTATGATCCCCATTTTCCAGATGAAGTAGTAGAATTTAAGAGATACAGAGAACACAAAACTCTCCGATGGTTGATACAGGATTCAAGCTAGGTGTGCCAGTTTTATTTTTATACAGGAATTATCACATAACAGTAGAATAGGTGGGTCTTTAATAATAATAATAATAATAATAATAAGGACTTTAATAATAATAAAATAAGGACTAGAAATAATAAAAATAATAAGGATTTCAGAAATATCCTTATTTTTACTGAAATTAACTTGAAATAATTTAACAAATACTATAGGCAATTATGCGTATTTACTAAACTGTTAACATAAGCATGTGTGTTATGTGTTATGTTTCAATCTGGTATTCCTATGTTGAAGTTTCAATGCCCAGTAACACGGAATATGACTATATTTGGAAATAGGGCTTAATTAAGGGGAACTGATTTTGTATGGGTAGCTCCTAATCCAATATTACTGGTGTCCTTTATTAGAAGGGGATACTTGGAAGTAAATATCATAGAGTCCGTAGGGCGACCATGTGATGATATAGTGAGTAGGCAGCCATCTTCAAGCCAAGGAGGGAGAATTCAGGAGAAGCCAAACCTGCTAATACCTTGATCTAGGACTTCAAGCCTCAGAACTCAGAAAAAGTGAATTTTTATTATTTAAGCTACCCAGTCAGTGGTATTTTGTTTAAAATAGTGTTAGCAAACCAACAGATCACTTTTTATTACAATATCAATCCCACTGCATAGGATCACTAAACTCTCTTTGCCTAGGGTCTAACTCTTGTCTTCAAATGCCTCCAAGCTTTCTCCTAAGTGGTATAAGGAAAACTCTCAAAAGTTAGAAAGAAAATGAACAAATGTCCATTCTGTGATAGATACTAATAAGAGTTAACATTTACATAGAACTTACTGTACTCTATAAAGCCAGATAAGCATTTTGCATAGATTATTTCAGTGTTCTCCAAAAACATTTGCATAAAGTGCTTTGCCCAGAGTCCAGTAGTGAGGAAGTGATAGAACCAGATCTGAAGCCAGTCTGAAGGCATAGCCCTGTGCTCCACTTCCCTTGCCCATTTCCTCTGTTTCTGTGAGGTTCCAGAGCAGTCTCACAGCTGAGTGTTAGGCTATGGCTACTTCTGCTCCCTCCTCTGAGGCAGAGTTGGCTTGTCCTTGACCATGCATTCTTTTATATCTGCTGTTCTGCACTCAACATTCCTTCACTGTTCCTTCTTTCTCAAAGGTTTTCTTTCACCTGCTGGGTAAGGAGAAAGGAGCTTTACTGTTTAAGGAAAGATGCATCTTGCATTCAAACTGTTGTTTCCTTGGCAAGACACATCTTTTACCACATTGGAAATCCATGAACTCTCTTCTCTCCTCTCTTACTACATATAGGTTAGTACTCTTTACTCAAAACTAATAAAATTTTGGAAGGATGATTAAAATTTAGAAGCCTTATTGTCCTGGGTTAGCAATTCTTCCAGAAAGATACAATCCATTATTCCTCAATTCTAAGAACTGCATCAATGACTATTTTTGAAAGTGGACAGAAACACCTAATAACTCAATCTAGTTTACTTTCATAAATGAAAAAAAGAACTCAATTTCATTTTACTTCAGACTCTAAAAATATACCATTAAATTCTGATCATATCTTTTATAACATAAACATTTCTGAAATAGCATCACAGAATGCCTATAATCTACATTTCTGAGGAATTTTGTCAGTGGAGTAATATGTGACTAACAAAGCATGCTAATAAATTGAATTCTTGAGTTTTGTGTTCCCACTTCTAATATTATTTTGATGATATAGACAAATACATCTTAACATTTCTTCATAAGTAACATTCTCAATATGGTTTAGGAGATTTAGCCTGGAAAGACAGAAGATATTGACTTCTTTTTTTTTTTTTTTAGGTTTATTTATTTATGCATTCAAGCACTGGGGTATAGGCCAGAGGTGTGGGGGGGTGGTGGTGGTGAGAGGATTCACCACAGAGCAGGGAGCAGAACAGGCAGATCAACTGAAGTACACTGCTGAGGGGAGCAGCGGGCACAGCAGGAGAGGTCTGCGTGCCATGTGGGTCCCCTCCCTGGCCCCTCCCTAGCCGGCAGCTGGTATCGAACTCATGCTGCAGTGGCTGCGGTTTGCTTCACAGTGCATTGCTTAACCCACTGCGCCACCAGGGAGGCCCAGATCTTGACTTCTGAATGAATTTGAGCAAGTGATTTAAACTCTCTGATGGTCAATGTTTACCCTAGCAAATTAGAAAATTAGAAACACTAGATTTTTAAGAATTAAATACTTTTGAAAAATGAAGATTGGAAGAAAATAAGGATTACATATTAATTTTTACTTGTTGCTCCATTGCAGTTTAACTCCTACATTGAAACAGTTTTGAAATGCTACCTTTTCTGTTGTGAAAATATTCAGCTTATTATGCACATTTAATAACTAGTCATTGACCATATGCTTCATTTTCTAAATATATCCTTTGATAATATGAATGTAGGAATATCATAATGACTAATTTTGGTAAACATGCAAATGAACATGCTTTCTCAAGCATCCGGCTAACGAAGAGAGCATGCTAAAGACACTGGGAAGAACAAGGCCTCTGAGAAACAATACATTATGAAAAAATATAAAAAAGATAAAAAAAAGAGAACTGGGTATACAGAACATCAAAATGATATTATATGTAGCAGGATAGATTTCCACATAATAGCTTCCTTTGGTTTGGTTTTGTTTTGCACTTTTATTCCTGTACTCTCAGGATCCTGATTTGACTACTAGGTATACACAAAAGTTCCAGAGAGTAGAGACCTCAAAATTCTTACCACTTGAAGTTTTTAGGAGGTGGAAGACAAACAAAATCCTTGGTAAATCATAGATCTAATAACATTCAGAATATGTAAATAACTATAACTCAACCACAACAAAAAAAGCTTCCCAATTAAAAAATGGACAAAGGACTTAAATGGCATTTCTTTCTATAGAAGATATATGGCCAGATGCATATGAAAAGATTAGCATTGAATATAAACCACAATGAAATATCACTTTGCATATATTTCATGAAAAATATATATATTTATATCTATATATAAATATATATTGTAGTCCATGAAATATATATATACATATATATTTCAATGACAGTTATCATTTAAAAAAATCAGAGAACACCAAGTATTTGCAAGAATATGATGAAATCGAACTTTTGCTTTCCTCTGGGAACATAAAGTGTTATAGTCACTACAGAGAACAATGTGAACAAAAAATGTATTATTTTATGATCCATTTTTTAGACCCACTTCTCAGTCTAACACAGAAGAATTAAAAGCAGGGTCTTTATCAGATGTTTGTACAACCATGTTCATAACATTATTCACAAATGTTAAGAAAGGGAAGCAGTACAAGGGCCTAGTAATGGATGGCTGGATAAACAAAATGTAGTCTATGCATACAATGGAGTTTTATTCAGACTTCAAAGGAAAGAAATTCTGTTATGTGTTGAAACATGGATGAAACTTGAAGACTTCTGCTGAATAAGTCAGTCCCAAAAAGACAAATACTAAATAAGTCCATTGACTTGAGAGAACAAACATATTCAAATTAGAATGATGATTGCCAGGACTGGGGAAGGTGAGGATAGGAAGTCACTGTTTGGGAAGATGAAGAATGTTCTCAAAATGGACAGTGATGGTGTTGCACAACAATGTGAATGTAATTGTTACTAAAGCAGTGTTTCAGCACTTAAAAATGGCTAAAATTATAAATTGCATATTATATATATTTATCACAACAACAAATACTCAGGCGTAAATAAAGAAGTTAAAATCTACAGTTAATGAATTTTAGATTTAAAATTAGATGCTGAGTTATCTGACTTTAGAATCTGTGCTCTTAGTTTCTAACTTGTGGTTTTAAGCCAGATCATAAGGACTTTTTTTTTTTTTCATCTTTAAGTTCCACTTTTGAGCAATGAGTAGTGGAATTTCAGAATTGATGGCAATGTTTTCTTTTTCAAGATATTGGTAAGAATCAAATTTCTTTGAAGAATGCAATTTCTCAAGCAACTAAAGATACAGAAACAAAGCAATGGTACTTACCTTGCATGATTTCATTAGTTTATTCAAAAAGATAGCATTTTTGTGACATTACCATGTCATACTTAATCCTTTACAATGAAGCACATCACAACAGAAGAGACTGAGTTTGTATTCTCTAAGTGGTCCTACCCTTCTAGAGGGAGAAGTTCACATATTTATGAAAAATTTGAAAAGCACTTGCTATATCCTCAAGTAAATGCTTGCCTGAATATGCATAGCACAGATTTCATCTGATCTAAGGATGACAGCGAACCCTGAATTCCTCCTTACATCAATCCTGTTGTTCCATGAATCCCATAGTAAGAACATTTGGTCTAACAGTTCTACAGATGAAGGATCCTTTTTAACAAAATGTGAATCATAAAACAAAATAAGTTTTTGAAAGCCATGAAGCAAAACACTGAATGACTGCAATATGTTGGAAAGATACTGGATTTAGAAGAATGAAGCAGGTTTAAAATGAGGTTCATTTTTGTGGCCTTGAGGCTGACACTTTAGCGCTGGTTTTGAGCCTAAGTTAAATCATATAATTGAAAGCTGTTGTGAATCATAAGACAAAATGCAATATTGACCCCACATTTAATTGAACTCTAGTTTCATTAACAAGAAAAAATTAGCACAATCTTGCTTCTGAGAAGCAATGGCATGCCTCTGTCTATTCAAGGTGATGTGGAAAATGCAGTCATTGAATTATATATCTTCCTTCAAAAAGGATTTTTTTTAAACTAGGCATATTTAAGATGAAATACAGACTGGGGACACCTGGTTGGGGGGGGAGGGTTGAGGGAAGATGGGAGCACGAGGGACTGAGGTGATGGTGCACTGGTGAGATGGTGATGGGGAATACATGGGGATTACAATTAAAGGCAAGTATATGTAAATTTTAAAATATTTTAATAAAAAAAAGAAAAAAATAATTTCAATTAGAAAGGAAACTGAAATAATTTTCCACTTTATCTTGTGTCTGTTGTTTCAGTGGCAAGCCATTTAGAAATGGACTAAAACTCTACTAGAAGGGCCTCCATGATGGCACAAGGTATTAAGTCTCAGCACCATGAAGGTATCTGCAGCCACTGCAGCATGAGTTCCTGGCCAGGGAGGTGACCCACATGGCACAGCAGACCTCTCCTGCCTAGCCCACTGCTCCCCTCAGCAGTGTTTTTCAGTAGATCTGCCTGCTCTGCTCTCCACTTCTGTCTCTGATGACTCCTCTCACCCCCCAAATGTCCTGCAAGTACCCAGTTCTTGTATTTATAAATGACTAAATCTTTAAAAAAATAAAATACAATTCTAGAAATAGTAAATCACTACAGTAGAGTGGCAGAAAACAAAATAATTCATTATCACAAAATTCAGTAGCCATTTTTACATGCACATAATGAATTAGAAGAAAGAGAAAGTTAAAGAACAATCTTATTTACAATTACACCAAAAAGAATGAAATACATGGGAGTAAACCTAAGAAAGGAGATAAAATTGAAAATTTTAAATAAAACAAGACACAAAGTAGTTGAAAGTTATCTAATTCTCATGGACTGGAAGAATAAATTTTGTTAAAATTACTACTAAGGCAATTTATAGGCTCAATTTAATACCTATTAGAGTCTCAATGCCCTTTTTCATAAGGAAATAGAACAAACAATTATGTAATTTTTATGGAACCACAAAAGACCCCAAACAGACAAAACAATACTGAGAGAAAAGAAGAAAAATGGAGGTGTTACTCTTCCTGATTTCAAACTATACAACATAGCAAACACTATGGTACTAAAACAGAAACACAGACCAATGAAATAGACTAGAAAACCCAGAAATAAACCCACAAAAATATGGACAACTAATCTTTGACAAAGTTTCCATGACCATACAAAGGAGAAAGGAAAATCTGTTTAACAAATGGACAGTCATATGCCAAAATAAAAGAAAAGAAAAAGATGCTAGAGTCATACTTACTTTCACTTACAAAAATTAATTCAAGACGGGTTAGGGACCCAAAACCATAAGCTACTTAAAAGAAAAAAATGGACACTGGACATCAACTGCAAAAAAAATATATCTGAAGATGCAACCCTAATGGCAAAGGAAACAAAAGCAAAAACAAACAAGTTGTAACATCAAAAAAAGCTTTTGTATCTCAAACGAAACTATCACAAACACAAGACAGAAACCCACAGACGGAGAGAAGATACATACATATCGCCCATATGACAAGGGGTTAAGTTTCCAAACATATAAAATACTTGTACAATTCAAAACAACAAATAACTGAGTCAAAAAATGGGCAAAAGGCCAACATAGGCTCATATCCAAAGCAAACATTCGATGGCCAACAGGCATATGAAAAATTGTACAACATCATTTATTATAAGGGAAATGCAAATTAAAACCATAACCATCTCACCTCACCCATATGAGAATAACCTATATCAAAAGGAATGCAAATGTTGGAGAGAATGTGGAGCAAAATGAATGCTCATCTACCGTTAATGGAAATATAATTTAGTGCAGCTTCTATAGAAAATGAAATGATGAAAACTCCAAAAAATTCTTTATGACCCAGGAATACTATTGCTAGGTATTTACCCAAAGAATAAGAAAATACTAATACAAAAGAGTTTATTCACTGTTATGTTTATAACAGCATTATCCACAATTAGCAGGTCTTGGAACCACTTCGAGTGCCCTGCAACATATAATTGGATAAGAGAGTGTATAATATGTGCCCAGTAAAATGCCACTCAGTTATTTACAAAGTTAAAACTGCATTCTGGGACAAAATGAATGGATTTGGAGGTGATAATGCTGAGTGAAATAAGTCAGTAAAATAAAAGACAGATAGTTTCATTTATCAGTGGAATATACCAAAAAACATATACTGGCAAAAATATATTGAGAACAATTCTTAGACTCCAGTAAAATGTACTAGCTACCAGAGGAAATAGAGTGGGGGGAGGGTTTAGGATGAGAAAGGGGATAGGGCATTGGCAGAGGAGGCTGGGTGGAGGGTGAGTGATGCATAGAAAAATAGACTCCAAAAGTAATGTAGATATGAAGATTGACAAATTAATTTTAAAAAGAAATGTATTAAAAGTACCCTAGTGCTTTCTCTGATACACACAGAACTCTGTTTTTATGTGTAAATATTCACACACACACACACACACACAAATACCATCTTGTAAAATATTTCTAAGGCTAAGAGTCACCAAATGTTTAAAACAGGCCCCAATTTCAATGATTCTCAAAGGAAAGTAAAAAAAAAAAATCACAGTTAACAGCTCAACAAATATAATCAGATTCACAACAAATATAATCAAATCACATTACATCACAGTAATGTTTATTACTGTAAACTACATACTAAATAAGTGTATAGAATGTGGAACTAAAGTAAAAGCATAAAATATGTACTTCATGAACTTATAGACTATTCTGCATAGATTATTATATTATTAATAACATGCATTTACATATCTGAACAATTTAAATTGTCCAAGGTCACTTTCATTCTTAGGAAAGATGTATAATGAGCACTTATGATCCTTTTGTATGTTTTACAAATTGCAAGGACATACTAGAGGATTCAATTAATAAAAACTAACAATGATTATGAAACCAGCCTCCCAAAAGTTGAAACCCATCCCAAAACTAGACCTGCTTTCTTTCTGTGCAGAGCCAAGCTGTTTACCAGGTCTAACCACTTTCTCTTCAGTTAAACCAGATAAGGTAAGATCACTTTGCTACAAGACTAACCTATTCTTCACAGACAATCTTGCTTCTCTGGATGAAGGATTCCAGCCCTTTGTCCAGGAAGTCTCCACGCATAGGAAGTACATATATGACTAAGTGGCCACCACCGGCAATGACCTCCAGCCAACTTTGTATTCCTCTGTCTCCCTCGTCACTCTACCCAATGATCCCTTGCCAAGGCCAAATTTCTGTATTCCCAGCCTATTCCCCATGGAATGGAATTCAACACATTTTTCTCCTAAGCCTCATTTTCCAAAAGTGATAAAAATCCCATTCTCCCAGTTTTGGGGGAGCTAGGCCTGAGTCATGGGGCTCCTTCCTTTTGCTAAGCTGGCTTTGCATTAAAGTTCTTTTTCTTCGCATGTGCTGGTGACATATTCTTGGCATTTATGTACACTGGGCAGATAAGCCCTTAATTTCAGAATGACAATTATACCGTTTTTATAAGACCATGCTTAGAACAGTGCCAAGCTCAACTAAGGACTTTTATAAAAGGAAATTATCGACTTAAAGTGGAGGTGTTTGTGTTAAGAGGAGAATCCCAGGAGAAACAGAGGTGACTGAGGCTATGATTCCTTGCTTGTAAACTTCAAAACTGAGGGGAAGAACAAGAAGGCAAGCATAAGGAAAATTTTAACAAGGTTTATTTCATAAGGGGAATGATGAGAGGGAGAAGAAACAGAAGGAAAAGATTAATTGGCAAGCACATGGAGAGATGGAGTTTGTCATACCAGCAGCACTCTGTGAACTGAGACAAGGGTGCAGTTTGAAGTTGGAAAAGCAGGAGAGTGAAGAGCGCACACACGTTGAGTCTTTTAAGCCCAACATGGCTGCTTAGCTCTGTCCTCCCTCTTCAGTTCTGAGTGCCTCCCATTAAGGAAGTTCAAAGTATGCTAGGACTTACAGTCCTTGGTGCCTGTGATCTCATGGGTGAAATGGGTGCAGGGGGGAAGGTGCTTCTCACTGTTCCTCTAACAATCCCACTCAATACTTAATACCTAGACGAACCTCACTTTCAACCCTCCTGCAATTTCAACCTTGCCCAGGAGGATAGTCTTAAACTGGTCAATATGAAATTTTCTGATCAGCACCAATGAGGTAATCTTTGCCAGCCCCCATAGGAAAATAAGATAATCTATCACAAGACCTCTATATTCCCTAGAGGTTGGTTATTGAAGCCTGAAATAATTCACTCTTCTATAATTTTTGTTCTTTTTCAACCTATAAACACCTTTCTTGTTTTTTAAGATTTATTTATTTATGCATACAAGAGCTGGGGTACAGGCCAGAGTCCAGGGAGGTGAGAGGATTCACTAGAGACAGAGTGGGGAGCAGAACAGGCAGAAATACACTGCTGAGGGGAGCAGCAGGTGAGGCAGGAGAGGTCTGCTGTGCCATGTGGGTCCTCTCCCTGGCCAGAGGCAGGGATCGAACTCATGTTGCAATGGCTGCAGTTTGCTTCATAGTGCATTGCTTAACCCACTGTGCCTAGCACCTTTCATTTTTAATAGCTTTTTGAAGTCTTTTTACTGACTAGATGGAATACTGCCCAGTTCATAAGTCAATTAATAAAGTCAATTAGTTCACTGAAATCAAGTTGGTTGAATTTTTGTTATTTAAGAGGAAGTCAACAAACACAGTTGAATAAACTCTATCTGCTGGGAAGCAGGATAGCAAAATTGTTAAGAATTTGGTTTCTAGAGTCAAATTGCTTTGGTTAAAATCCCATCTCACCTAATGTATTATACTGTGTAAACTTGAGCAAATTACCTAACATCTCTGTGCCTTAAATTTCCTCTCTATAGAGGGGAATGAACAGCAACACCTGCCCGTGCCGTTTATTACAAGGATTAAGTGAGATTATCCTAACCTGATGTCTGGTAAATAACTACCTTCAGCAAATATTTGGTATTACGACTTTAGTGTCAAACACACAAGCACACACAAATGCACACACACATACACACAGTTGTCTTAAAATGTAAAGTATTCTGCACATCACTATACTTTGTTGATATGTTCCTAGCTGGAACAATTCATCAAATACTATGCAGACAAATAGGAGGAACCAAAGCAAAGAGAGGAGAAATTTTGAGTGTCTGAAAGAGGTTAAGAGTAAGGAGCATAAGTAAAAAATACTTGCAAATGGGCCTCCCTGGTAGTGCAACAGGTTGAGCGCTGCACTGTGAAGCATCTGCTGTACAGCAGCGTGAGTTTGACCCCCCGCCAGGGAGGGGACCCACATGGCACAGCAGACCTCTCCTGTCTTGCCTGCTGTTCCCCTCAGCAGTGTACTTCAGTGGAGTTGCCTGTTCTGTTCCCCACTCTGTCTCTGGTGAATCCTCTCACCTCCCACACTCTGGCTGTACCCCATCTTGTATGCATAAAAGAAAAAAATAAAGAAAAAAAATACTTGCAAATGGTAGACTGGGCATGTCCCTCCCACCACACCACCCCCCATTATGGCAGTTTTCGTGTGCAAGTACACTCATGGATGGGAGAATTAAGAATACAAATTATATAAGTTCATATATATATATGCACATATATACGTGTATATATACACATATATACGTGTATATGTAAGCATATGTATACACACACATTCAGCGTGTGTGTGTGTGCACACGGTACCAATGGAACTGGTAGTACAGGTCTTACACTTAATTTAATCTCTGATCTAAAGTACAAATAGCTCAGAATGAAGTCATATATGAAATAATTTTGTGCAGCAACTCTCAAATATTTGCCACAGAGTCCTTTCTTCATTTTAAACCTACTCTATAAATCATATAAAAAGCAGAACTGTTCTGCCTGAAGATATTTCTCTTCCTGTGGTGTCACCTCCCTCCACTGGGGACATGAAGTAGAGTAGGGATCGGGGATCCCGTCTGCTCCTGGAACCCCACTAGTACTTTCTCGGTGGCATGCACTCCAGAAACTGCTCGTCTATCTCTCTTTCTCTTTCTTTCCCTCAAGTCTAAGGAAATCACTTTCCCATTGCTACATATTGGCTTTCAAGTACTTCCTTTGCCCACAGGAATCGTCATCCCTACAGGCTCTGTTGTTTTTATTTTACAAAGGCAGACCCCCTTGGAATCTTCTGTCTCACTATGCCTCCCCTTAGGCTATGATCAAAGTCCCAGTATCAGCTTGGCTAAGCCAATAATAGGAAGGGAACAAGTGAGTGATGGAGGGAGGAGGCTGCCTTGAATATATCTGGTGAAGTAGTTTTCTATTTATTAGATTTGGATGATTTAATTTTTATCTGTCTGCCACATTGCACTATAAATTCCACAAAGGCTGACCCCCCCACATCATTTCCCTTCACTATAGTAGGCAGTTTACATAGTAACTGGAAAATGGTAGAGGCGTTAATAAAGGGAATAAACTAACTTTTTGGATTGCACAGAGAACACCCTGAAAACCACTCATTTTTGCAAATCTTTGACAGAATGGGAACCGAACTGTCTGATTCGTACCCACTTCTCTAAACCTCATGATTTCCCCATGTCCCTTTGCAGACTTTCCAACAGTTTTTCTTAACTGTCAGATTGTCTTAACTGTCAGTAAACACTGTTTTATATCTTGTGTAGCTTCTTTTTAAAGATGTCTATTTTTTTAATATGCCTTCTATAGAATTCTATCGAAGTGGCTAATCACTAATCTTGCTGTTATAGGGTAACCCCAAGGGAAACAGGGGTGATCCAGGTTGTAAGTCCTTACCTGCATATTTAAGAACTCTAAACAAGACCTAAAAGCACACATTCAAGGGAAATTAAAAAAAAAAAAAAGTACAAGGGGAGTGAGAAGGTGAGTGAGAAAAAGAGAGAAAAGATTCATTGGTTAGCACTTCCTACCAGCACTACTGTTTTAGCTGAGACACCAGGGTGCAAGTCAAAGACAGAAAAACAGAACAGCAAGAGCATAAGTGTCCAGCTTCAAGGCTTAAACCTCAAGTGCTTAACTCTACCTTTTGCTCCTAGGAGTGACCCCTGCCCCCAATTCAGGATGTCAGGTTCAATGCACGCTTCCAGTTGTAGTCCGCTTTGCCTGAGATCTCTCTGGGATGGACAAGTAGAGAGTTCATTCAGAACATCACTCACTGGCTTGGAGTTTTCTCCTCACTTTTCCACCGACAATGGTCCTTTGATATAGCTCCATGTATACTTAAAAATCCTCATGTCATCCCTCTTTTGATTTTGCCATGCATCAGAAAATTAAAATTCTTAATATATTTTTCCACAGAATTAATTTTTCATTACTTTATAATTTTAGCTGTTATTATTTCCTCTGGTTTCAGACAAATTCCTATGCCTTGCCTTCTAAATGAAGACAAGTGCTTTTACTGTTTGACTGAATTAAACTTGGCTCTATGTTCTTTCTGTAAAACATACTAACAGCTGGTCACAGTGCATGGACGACCGGAGGTCTGGGTCATGCATTATTCTCTAGAAAACCAAGGTCAAGTTCTGTGGGGGCCAGTCTCCCTAAAAGGATCAGCTGGGCTTTTCTCAGTATGACCAGAGAAGGCTTCTGCCAACAAGTTTCACCTTGGTACACAAATCCAAAGGTCAGCCAAGGCCCTGTGAACCTCAGGAAGTCTAATACCATTTCTTAGAGAAAGCAGATAATTCTAAGTAGAGAGCAATGAAAGTCTTAGGAACTCTTTGTCTTTTACAATTTTTCCTAGTGAAAAAAGAAAGCAATGCTTCCCCTCTTATGTCTCAGAATAGTGTATTTGGTGTGGGGGGGTATCATCTAGGTGTAAGTTTACCTGTGAACCTGTCCTTTCTATTTGAAAATATCACCTTTATTGTCAAAATGAAGATAGAGTCACCACCTTCTTGTGTGTCATATGGAACCTCTCCTCGTCTCTCCAAGATGACTGAGGATCTTAATCACAGAATATCCATTCCTACTCTGCTCCATTATTCTTTAAAGTTTATAGCCACAAAAATTCTCCTTGTATAGGTTAATAAGTTTTAGTCTTTTGTCTTATTAATCTGTCTCATGTTAATCTGTCCCACCTAGCCTTAGAAGAACCCCGATGGGGTGGGGGGATTTTCCCCTATGTCCCAATAGTTCAATACTGGTCCAATATTTCCATCCACATGAACTTGAGCAAGGGGCTTACTTTTGTGTACATTGCACTAACTTCAGTGGATTGTTAGGGGGTAAATGAATGGATGTACAGGGTACATTTAGAACAGTGGCTCAAACAGAGGACGGGTTCAATAAATATTAGTGATTAGTGTTACTGCTGCCATTATTTTACTGTTAATGTAATAATGTACCCCTATTACTTTTCAACCACAGTGTATTCAGAAATTTAAAAGACAATGAGACACGGAGAGCCTCTGACATGTGAAAAAGGAAAGAGGTATAAAAAAGGCACAAGGTCAGTTGGAGACCTTAAATACTCTTGCTTACGTCATTGGCTGAATCTAGAGTTCTGTCACCAAATCTAGCATGGTCCAAGTTCATGATAGATGTTCAGTAAATATCTACTGAACTGGATTAATCCAGTTTACCTTCTCACCATAGATGTAGCTCTTTCTCAGCAAGCATATTAAATGACTGCAGAACAAATGAAGGGTATCCCCAAAAAGACTTCCTAGAAAGTTTCTAGCCCCTTTCTCCAATGGTGGGGAATTGAAATTGCTTGCAGCATTTTCCTAGTGATTTGGGGAAACGCTGTAATTATTGCTGGAAGAATCATAATGCACAGGCCGGGGTCCATCGGCAGAGAATGCAGGTGCCGAGGCCCTGAATGGATGACACACCTCAGGGCTCAGTGCTTCATGGTGGAACAGTCAGAAGCTGCATCATACTCAGCTGTTTACTAGTGATGGGCCCAGTTCAGCACAAAGGCCCAAAGCTGGTTATCCAGCAACTCCACAAGCAGGGCAGCGAGATTTTGTCATTAGCTTCGCTGTCCTTGTGAGCTCTCTGCTTCAGCAGAGAGAGGGCCTTGTGCCTGCAACCTGGCGGGGCAGCTCCAGACCAAGGCCCTGGGAAGCTGGACTGCTGGCTATTCTCCCTGTGTCTACTGGGGCCCCTTTGTTTCAGGCAGTCTTTATTGCAACACAATGAGTATATCCTTCACTTCTGCTGTTTCTGTCTTAGGTTGACTAGTTTGAGCTCCCATAAAAATCCCGTTGGTTTAATGTGCTGCTCAAATTTCTGCTTTCCAAACAAAACTGTGATATCAGCATAGATGTATGCTTTATTTTATTTATTTCCATAAAATACCAGTGACTGTGACCCACCACCTAAGCCCCCTCATGCTTGAGACCGTCTAAAGAAAGTGAGGGCAAAATGTAAAGATGTTGAAATATTAGCACATCACATCAATGAATTAAAATTTTAAAAAATATAGTCTAGATACTGAAAAGAAATTAAATCAATATCAGTACCTATTTCTAAAAAATACAATTAATGGGAATGCTTTCCACAAGGATGAAGAGTATGTAGTTTAAATCAAAAGTGAACATTGCTCTTATGGGTAAACTATGAGAAAGAATCTCATGGAAATCTCAAATAAAGTAAAGGAGTCCAATATTATCACTTAATATTTTAGCAATCATTGACAATTACAAGAGGGTATAAAATAAAAATTAGATGCATATGTATTAAAAAGAAAATTAGTATATTTGTAGATTAAATGTTCTTTTTTTTTGCTTAAAAGTGACAAAAAGAATCAGCTAAAAACTATGAGAATTAAAAATATTCTATGAACAGATTACATGCATAGCAAATACACTAAAATTAATAGTGTTTATAGATAGATAGAGCTTTATATCTCAACAAAGACCAATTTTTTTAAAGTATATTTTTACAAAGTTCCCATTCTGGTCCTCCCTGCTGGCCTAGGGGTTCATTCTCAGCACTATGAACACTGCAGCATGAGTTAGATCCCTGCCAGGGAGGGACTCACATGGCACAGCAGACCTCTCCTGCCTCGCCCGCTGCTCCCCTCAGCAGTGTATTTTGGTCAATCTGCCTATTCTGCTCCCCACTCTGTCTCTGGTGAATCCTCTCACCTCTCACACCTCTGGCCTATACCCCAGTTTTTCTATCCAAAAAATAAAGTTTCCCTTCATAATAGAAACTAACTAGACAGCATATCTGTTTAAATAGAGCTTGTTGTGGCCCAGCTGGTAAAAAGGAAAAACTTGGAGCCTTGGAGCAATTTGAATAAATGATGCTGGGAGCCTCTAAGTCTCTGCTGCAGGCAGTGATGGGCTTGGCATTGCAAAAGACCCAAGGAGCCATGAGCGGAGTTTGGAATTCTTCAAATTTGCCAGGCAATCTTCCCAGCAGAACATTGGCAGTGGCAGGTTCATCTGTCTGGACTCTGATCCCCAGATATCCTCAGGGCTCACTCTCCACCTGCTTCCATCTTGGCTCGAAAGTCACATTGTCTTTAGCCTCACCCTGTTCATTCTACAATATTAAAGCCCAAATCACAACACCCAGCCCACTTACCCTGCTCTATTTTCTCCATTGCACTTATCTCCTTCCAAATTACTCCAAAACTACTTAGACATAAGACCTGAAACCATAAAGTATCTAGAAGAAAAAGTAGGCAAAACCCTACATGACATACACATCAATGACATCTTTGGAGATACAACACCTAAAGCACAGATAGTGAAGGAGAGGATAAACAGGTGGGACTACATCAAACTTAAAAGCTTCTGTACAGCAAAGGACACACTAACCAAAACAAACAACAACCCACCAACTGGAAGAAAATCTTTGCACACAACATTACTGACAAGGGATTCATCACACAGATCCACAAAGAACTAACCAGACTAAACAAAAAACAAAGAGAACAACCCAGTCAAAAAATGGGCAAAAGAGGGCCTCCCTGGTGGCGCAGTGGGTTAAGCAACGCACTATGAAACAAACCGCAGTCACTGCAGCATGAGTTGGATCCCTGCTGCCGGCCAGGGAGTGGACCCACATGGTGCGGCAGACCTCTCCTGCTGTGCCCGCTGCTCCCCTCAGCAGTGTACTTCCGTTGATCTGACTGTTCTGCTCTCCGCTCTCTGTGGTGAATCCTCTCACCCCCCCATACCTCTGGCCTGTACCCCAGTGCTTGTATGCATAAATAAATAAATCTTTAAAAAAAAATGGGCAAAAAAGCTAAAAAGGCAGTTCTCCAAAGAGGACATGCAAATGGCCAACAGGCATATGAAAAAATGTTCAACTTCTCTTGTCATCAGAGAAATGCAAATCAAAA
>JAGFMF010011493.1:3722990-3760532 GCA_019455555.1 Galemys pyrenaicus
CTAGATGCATTCATAGGAACATGGATGGATCTGGAGGGGATGATGCTCAGCGAAGTAAGTCAGAAGGCAAAAGAAAAATACCAGATGGTTCCTCCCCTACGAGGAATATAAGGGAACCAGATAAGGATCAAGGAAAGGAATAAGAACAATAATACTAATAATAACAACAAGAAAGAAACAAAAACCAAAAATGAAAAGACAAAGACAAACTGGGGATACTTGGTGGGGAGGGAAGAGGGGAACGGTTGAGGGCAGATGGGAGCACGGGGGACTGAGATGATGGTGCACTGGTGAGATGGTGATGGGGAATACATGGGGATTACAATTGATGTCAAATATATATAAATTAAAAAAAATTATATTAAATTTTTTAAAATTAAATTAAATTTAAAAACAAAACAAAAAACACATTACTCCAAAACTTACTCATTGCTTTGTTATTTCTCCCTTCCCCTAGGAGCTTATGTTCCTTGTGGTCAGGAAGATTTTTTTAGTCTATATTGTTCACTGCTATATGAATGAATTAATGAAATAAATTATGCATTAAAAATGAAGATAGAAAAACACCAAAAATAGAATATGAACTATGCTACGGCAGTGATAATATAAGTGATTATCCCCCCCAATTTTCTATAGCTTGGATTTCTTAAATGTTTAAAAAATAAATATCAATTAAATTAGATATTGGATATTTGTTTAAAATAGTTAAATATTCATTAAAATATTTAGTAAATAGATTTATGAAATAAAGTTATATTTTTAAAGGATTATTGTTCTCCTGCCTAGTTAGATAATTTCTGAAGTTGTTTGCTAGGAAAAAGGAATCTACAAGGAAAAGAATTAAAAACAAAAAGAAGCACACAATTTTCATTAGGACTCCTTTTAATTTCATTGTTTTAAATCAAGTTATATTTTCTAAAATATAGCTGTTATCTCAATCTTGAGGCCAATTTTTTGCTTTATCTTTTAATTTTTTTTCATAAAGATCAAACTTTTCTACCCCAAATTGGACACTACCAACTAATCCAAAACTGATATTAGCAAGATGAATTGTATTTCATTGAAATTTTCTTAAATGTATTTTTTTCTTTCAAATTGAATCTTTCATCACTAATAGTCAGTGGATTTTCTGTTTCAGTTTCATCCAAATCTATTTCCTTTTAAAAGCTGACTCACTCTTACCACTCACACATTTAAAACAATTTAGCAGGTATGTGCTTTATGAAGTATTTGGGGTTTAGATCAGGTGTCACAGTTGATGATATTTAATGCTAACTCCTGAAGAAAAATACCCTAAATCATAGTGCAAATAAAGTTTCATTTGGAATCTAGCCATCTAGTTGCTTGAAGGAATTCTGGGTATCTACAGCATATTCTGGAGTCCCTTTTTTATGTCAGCACCCTTATTTCCATTAAAAGGACTTCAGAGTCTATTTCCAGTCACCCTCCTTCCAACTGAGGATGGTATCCCTGAGAAGGAAAATATTGGTTCCACTCTGGTACCATCTCAAGAAAGACCCTAGAGAATATAATTAAGTTTTGATTATACTTATATAATTATAATATAATTATAACCCAGTGATTATAACCTGAGAATAAAATTTTATATGATAGCTATGTTTAATTTTATTAAAAAATCCTCGGGTTATCATTTCTACATTTTCTGGAGCTTTTCAAGATTTATTAATAGGCAAAACCCCAAGCACTTTTGGAATTAGATGAGATCATAGCCTTCATAAAAGGCTTCTTAACCTTTCAGAAACTCCAAACATTCTCACTCAACCAGAAATTAAATTGACAATTTAAGCATAGACCTGCTCTAAGCATAGCCCAATGGCAAAAAGTGCCTGAAACAGTCACTTCCTAGACAACTGTTTGTTCATTTCCATTTAGTGACCATTAAGGTCACTGTCTGAGGTCTTGACTCCTTTTTCTGTTCTCTTAGGCCCAAAATGCCTATGAGCTAATTCTCTGGCAAAGCAAGCTTACCAAAAGATGTTTCATTGGCTGCATTCCTATCAGCAAAGTTACCCCACAGGAAAGCAATAGATAAACGTCTAAGATAGAAATTTCAGAACATAAGCTAGAATATTCTGTTGAGTAGACCATGCCCTCATGTCAGTCTTTGTCAAGACTATATCTGATACAGAGCAGCAAAGGACACTAAAACTGGCCAAGGACACTGCCCAAATAGTTTATCAGTCACTGTTTGACTTCTCACCTGCATGCACAATTGCAAGACTACTTAAGTTCAGAGAACAACAATAATGGGATTTATTTAACAAACTAGAGAAAAACAGAGTTATCGATGCCAAAAAATGGTCTTTACTTCACCTAAAGCAGTGTCCCGTGTTTTCAAGTCCCAAACAAAAAGTATCTAAGATGGCGTCTTCCCACCACTAAGGATGCAGAACTCCTTTCCTAAGCAATAGGTCAAGCGCCCAAGATGGCATCTTCCCACCACTGCAGACCTGGAGCATGCACAGGCAGACTATAGGCTGGGTACAAACTCACGAAGACAACAGAAGACACAACAGAAGATGCTCCTCAGAGCTGCCAAGATGCCACAGCAAAGCATCAGTCGACATTCAAGCAGCAGCTGCAGCAGCCCAACAACCCAGCAAATGGCCACACTCAAGCGGCTCAGTGAGGTACCTGCTCCAGGTCTTCACCTTCCCTGCCAGGCTATAAAAGCAGCAAAACCAGGAACAGTTTCAGTCACTTGGCTACTTGTAAAGCCTCCAGACTTTTCCTTTCTGAGACTGGCTGCTATTAAACCTCTCCACAGAGGCCCACAATGGCTTTCTGGAAGATGGGCATGTTGGTTCCTGAAATTGCTGACCCCCAAAATTGCTGAAGATCTGAAAATGCTGAATCCCAAGCACCGTATGCCAGGGGCTGCTTCTGCAATCCCTTATATTTTGTATCAGTCTCCACCTCAAAATATGATAGATACTTTGTTAGCATTTTCCCTGGGGCTATCTATCTTACCCAGCACCCCCCTCCAGGGGGGGTACCACCTGTAACAGTCTTTGGCTTCAGTCACCTGTTACATACCTGCTTGGCCTGGTTACACCTGTATACAAGGGCATCCATATGTGTAAGAAATCTCCAGAACTGGTTAAAAAAAAAAAAAAAAGAGCTTAAACTGGAAATCTCTATCCATGCAGAAATGTTCCTAAAAGATATTTACTAGTAAAACCAGGAAATGGAATCTGAGACTACTGGTGTCCCCCATTGTCTGTTCTCTTTTCCTTTGTACATTTTAAACTAGACTCATGGCTATCCAGGTAAACACTACATATCCCAGCTTCCTTGCAGCCCTGTGTGACTAAGTCCCAGCTAGTAAATGTGAGCTGATGCAAAGCATGTGACTTCTGAGTAGTTTGCCTGAAGGTAAGAGATGTTTTCCACTTTCTTTTCCTCCCTATCCATTTTCTGGAAAGTGGACAAAGGTAGAAGTAAGAAGCATCATTGTAGACCAGCTGTTGAAGAGAGCAAGAAACAAAGCAAGGAACCTACCTCCCTAACACCACAGTGTCACCATATCTGCTCTGGGCTATTTGCACTCATTTTGTTATGTCAGGTGGACATACAGTTCTGTCTTATAGGAGTCACTATTATTTTGGTTGTTGTTACAACAGACTGGTATTCCAACTGAAACAAACTAAAGGTCAAGACCTATAAAGGGAGAAAATAAGTCTACCAGGCTGTATCATTATGCCAACAAGAGAATAACAAAAAGCTAAGGTCAAAATGAGAATTAAAAAAAAAGTGAGGGAAGCTCTCTTAGCTCAGGCTGCTATACCAAAATGTCACAGCTTGGTGAGTTACCCACAAAGGAAAAAAACTCAGTTCTGGAGACTGGAGAGTAGACCATCAGGTTGCAGAAGATCAAGTGTCTAGGGAGAGCACTCTCTCTTATTTGTAGATGATTATTTCTTTGCTGTACCCTCACATGGTGGGAAGACAGACAACTCTAGCTGACCTTTTCTTATAAAGGGTGTAAATCCCATTCATGAGGATTCAATCCTGAAGACCTAATTACCAACCAAAGACCCCACCTCCAAATACCAACCTGTTGGGGGTTAGTTAGTATGAATGGAAAGGGTTGGGTGGAAGACAATATTCAGTCTATTAGAGATAATCAAGATAAAAGAAAAGGTTTTGGACCAACTTTGTGAACATCAAGAATCTATCTATGGGCTCATTTGAGGCCCATCCAGGGGCAACCATTTAATAGAATTGAGATACGCTCTATGTCATGGTTGATTTCCCTTAGCTCTTGCTCATGGAATAGGACTTGTGTTATGTTACTTTCAAATAAACTTAAATTCTTTTGTGCACTATATGAGAAAAAAGATGAATGGAGTTATTTAGCCTGCAGCTAAATAAAATATAGAATTATTTAACCTTAATATCAAATGTAATTGATTCCACATCACTAAACTGTTGGCTCACCATTGCACATGACTTATCAAAATATCCTCTTAGAATACAGTACTAACTCAATTTTCATTTATTTTTGGTTTACCCAAACGCAGAAAGACAAAGTGAATGGATAGGAAACCCTAGACTTTAGTCATAATAGAAAGTAAGTGTTGTTTTCAGTTATCTTTTATTTGGAGCTAATAATGATTCATTAATTATATTTCTAATTAGTATTATGATGCAATCTTGTATAGGAGCTGCAATGTGTAATCAGAATTAATTTCTGCACTCTTGTAGAATCCCATAGAGTTTTCTTGTGAGCCATGTAAAGACTAAGAAAAAAAATTTCTTTTGTGTCCCAAGCAAAATGATAATGGCAAAATTAATTAAAATAAAATAAAATGATATTCAGTTTCTTATTAAATAGAGTTACTATACTCACCTTTGTGAGAATTGCGAACATAGGTATTTTATTGAAATAGCTTTTGTTTAATAAAAAGGACTGAATCCTGAGCATGTACTACATACCTAAAGTATAAAAATTGGACTTAGTATTTTCTGTATATAAAGGTTTCCACCCCATGAACTAAAAGATGCTTTCTATGTTAGCTCTACTGCTATGTAGTCAACCTATGGAATGGAGAAGAAAAGTGATAGTACTTTTGGTTTTCAATGGCATCACAACAATAAGTAGTTTGAAATAATTAGGCTCTGATGAAATTCCAATCCCTTTAGTAAAAAAGAAGGCAATAGCTAAGATCCTTCTAGGTCCTGAGGAAACAGTGTGACCAGAACTATCCCTAAAAAATGATAAATGTGATATTTGCTAAGGGCAAGCTCTTCAAGAAGGCTACAGGAATGTCTGTCATGTTGAAAACACAAATCCAGAAAATCCTGATGAAAATATAGACAATTTAAAAAATCATTGTTTAAAAAATCAAAGTGTGTAGTTAAAGTGTGTTAGACAGACACAGGAAATAAACAAAGTGAAAGAACATCTGAGAAATTGAAAATGGGGGGATCTTGAAGAATTTGAAAGTGGAGGAATCTTGAAGATGACACTGAAACAGGAAATTGACACCCTCTTTAATCCCAGAGAAAGCTCTAACCCCTCACTCTTCAAATTGGTTGAGGAGAGCATTCTGTAAAAATAATTCAGTGACAGCAGGCATTTGACAGAAGGCATCTGTAGAGGGCATTCATATTTAGATAAAGTCATATCTCTCCAACTGTATAGATTCCATGACATGTGAAATGCCACAGGAACTGAAAAACTATAATAATACAAATTTTGTGATAAAAATCTGTACAATTGAGATGGGAAATCTTTAAATTTTGAAGACTTAAATTGAAAGAATTCGTCAGATACTTTGTGCTTATTATATAGTATATGTTGAGTTCGATTAATCCTTCAGTTTGTGTTAAAGGTGAAGCGAAATAGACCTCATCCAGTATGAGATAAGGAAGGAGACCAATAGACTGTAGAATTAGGAAGGGAGAAAGGAAATCTCATATAGGTATTTCCCTTCAGATGTCAGAGGTTTTTGCTTCATAAGCAGTAACAAGTAGCTCCAGAAAAATGTTATCATATACACACATTGTATGTACTTTGTGTTATTTCTTTCTTTCTGTTTATTGTACAGTGTAGGTGATTTTCAATTAATCCTTCAACTGAAGACTCTTACATTACTAAGTGATGCCCTTTCAGATGTTAGTATGGGTACATCACTATGGAAGGTAAAGTCATTACTTCCGTTTACTCAGTGGTATGTTTCCAGCAATTATTATCTCCCTTTTTTACATTATCAGCTCTCATAAATTATTTTCATCAGCAAATAAACATTAAAACATTTTTCTCCCCCTTAAAATATAACTAATACTTCTATTGACTCTACTTTTCCCATCAACTACATTTCCATTTTCTCATTCCCATCAAAACTTAAAATTAGCTAAATTCATAGCTCTAATTTTTTTCCTCTTTTTCACTCTATTTTTTATTTTTATGGATCTGAAACGCACATAATGTACCATTTTTAATGAACCATTAAAAATGAACCATTTTTAAGTGAACAATTCAGTGGCACTTAGTATATTGACAATATAGTGCAACCACTACCAAAACACTTTCACCACCATAACCTTTAAGGAGTTCTTCCTCATCTTCCACACTCCCAACCCCTAGAGACCACTAATTGGTTTGTCTCAATTGAATTGCCTATTCTGTATATTCATATAAATGGAAGCATACACTGTGTGGCTTATTATGTTTGACTTTTTAAACTTAGAATATTTTTAAGATTCATCCACATTGTATCATATATTAATATTTTATTCCTTCTTATGGCCAAATGATATTACATCTTATGGATATACTACACATTATTTTAATACTCATCCACTGGTGGACTTTGGGTTGTTTCCCCTTTTGGCTATTGTGAAAATTTCTGCTGTAAACATTCATGTTTAAACAAAAAGTTTTTGTTTAAAAACCTGTTTTCCATTTGGGAATATAGCTAGGAGTGTAAGTGCTGAGTTATATGTAAATCTAAGTTTAACTTATTGAAGAACTGTCAAACTGTTTTTCTACAGATGCTCTACCATTTTATATTCCCACTAGCAATGTTTGTGGCTGCAATTTCTTCAATTTCTAACCAAGCTTATTAATTTTTTATGTTGCTATTATAGTCATCCTAGTGGATGTCAAGTATTGATAATATCACATTGTGGTTGGGATTTGCATTTCCCTAATGACTAAAGATGTTAGGAGTCTTTTCACATGATTGTAGACCATTATAGATCTTTTTTGAGGAAATATCCAAGTCCTTTGCCCATTTTTTTATTGTGTTGTTTTATTGTTGTTGTTATTGAGTTGAAAGAGTTCTTTTTAAATTTATTTTCTCAATCAGAGAAAATAGTGTTGGTTTATAACACTCAATTTTAATGGATTCACACTGCTTCAAATGTATAACACCACAACACACCTATCATTCAAGGGTTAATAACTTTTCAGTAGGGTTCACAGGGTGCCCTCCACTATTTGCTTCCACCTCCATCTCTAGTAGCCTTAGTTCTGCAGTCAGATTTCTAGGATTTGTTTTGATTTAGTTTGTTTTTTTTGCTTTTTCAAAATGTTTCATTATGGGGCCTCCCTGGTGGCACAGTGGGTTAAGCAATACACTATGAAGCAAACTGCATCCACTGTAGCGCGAGTTCGATTCCTGCCTCTGGCCAGGGAGAGGACCCACATGGCGCAGCAGACCTCTCCTGCCTCGCCCGCTGCACCCCTCAGCAGTTTGTTTCGGTCAGTCTGCCTGTTCTGCTCCCCACTCTATCTCTGGTGAATCCTCTCACCTCCCTGGACTCTGGCCTGTACCCCAGCTCTTATATGCATAAATAAATAAAATCTTTAAAAAAATAAAATGTTTCATTCTGAGTGAAATTTTCTGTTATTCGTCTTTCTCATCTGACTTATTTCCCTGAGCATATATCCTCCAGTACCATCCATGTTCTCACAAATGGCAATATTTCATCTATTTTAATACCTGAGTAATATTCTATTATATATCTGTATCTGCATCTACATTTATATCTATCTAAATTTAACCTTTTAAGGAATTGTCAGTGTTTTCCATAGCTTATATGTGTACCATATCTTCTTTACCCCTTTATCTGTTCTTGGAAATTTAGATTACTTCTCTTGCTGGGCTCTTGTAAACAGCACTGCAATGAACATTAGAGTGCATATATCCCTTCAGATTAGGACTTTTGTATTCTTCGAATAGATGCCTAGAAGTGGAATTGCTAAATTATATGGTAGGTCTATTTTTAATATTTTGAAAAACATTTGTATAGTTTCCCATAGGGGCTGGAGAAGTATATATTTCCACCAACATTTTAAGAGGGTTCCTTTCTCTCCACACCCTCACAACACTTGTGTATTTTGATTTGCTTTTCTTTAATGATAAGTGATGATGAAAATTGTTTCATCTCGCTGTTGGCCATGTTTATCTTCTTTGGAGAAAGCCTTCATTATTTAGACTTCTGCTCATATTTTGATTGGGTTATTTGTTTTCCTGTGAGTTCTGTGTAAATGTTTCTCCCCACTCAGTAGTGTGTCATTTTAGTTTGAGACAGTCCCATTTGTTTATTTTTACTTTAATTTCCCTTGTTTTGGTAGTTGAGGCCTTGAAAACATCATTGAAGTCATTTTAGTGGAATGTTTTGCCAAAGGTTTCGTTATGTATTTTATGATTTCAGGTCTTACAGCCATGTACTTTATCCATTTTGAGTTAATTTTTGTGTATGGTGTGAAATAGTTTCACACCATAGTTTCATTGTTTTGCATGTTGGCTGCCCAATTTTCCTAACACCATTTGTTGTTTCTTCATTATATACTGTTAGTCCTTTATAGTAGATTAACTCTCCATATAAATGTGCATTATTTCTGGGCTGTTCTATTCTATTGATCTATACCCACTCTTGATTATTATAGCTTTGTTTTGTGGTTTAAAGGCTAGGGAAGTGATACCTCTGTTCTTTTTCAGGTTTGCTTTGGCTATTTGAGGGTCTCTTGTGGTTCCATGTGAATTTCAGTAATTTTTTTCTATTCCTTCAATGAATGCTGTGACATTTTGATAATTATTGCATTGAATCTGTCTGTTGCTTTGGGTAAGATGGTCGTTTTCATAATGGTAGTTCTTCTAATCCATGAGCAAACAAGACCTTTCCATTTCTTTGTTTCTTCTTCTATTTCTTTTAATAATGTCTTACAGTTTTCATTGTATCAGATTTTCATTTCATGTGTTAAGTTAATTCCTAGGTATTTAGTTCTTTTTCATTTGAAAATGGGATTGTTTTCTTCATTTCTCTTTCTTGTAATACATCATTTGCAAATAAAATGCAAATGATTTTTATGTACTGATTTTTTAATCCTGCAGTTTTACTGTATTTGATTATTATTTATGAGTTTTTTTTTTTATAGAGTCTTTGGGTTCTCTAAGTTTGTTAATATTGTCATTTGCAAAAAAGTATCAGTTTCACTTCTTTTCCAATTTAGATTCCTTTTATGCTTTTCTCTTGTCTAGTTGCTTTGGCCAGGAGTCCCAGTACTATGCTGAACAATAAATAGTGTGCAATTCTTGTCCCTGATGTTATTGGAAATACTTTTAGTTTTTCACTACTGAGCATGATGTTGACTATGCATTTGTCATATATGGCTTGTTATATTTACTTAAAACTCTTTGATCCCAATTTTATTGAGTGTTTTTACCATAAATGGACGTGGAACCTCAGCATCTAATGAGATGATCATATGATTTTCATCTTCTTTTTTGTTGCTCTGCTGAATTATATCGATTGATTTGCAAATGATGATCCAGGCTTTCATTCCTGGAATGAAGCATACGTGATGCTGGTGATAATTCTCTTAATATGATACTATATTCAAATTGCTAGGGTCTTGTTCATGATTTTTGCATTTATGTATCAGATATATTGGTTTATAATTTTGTTTCTGTTTTTGTTTATAACTGTCTCTGGTTTGGGATCAGGGTATGGTCTCAGTATGAACTGAGAATTTTCATCCTCTTCAATTTTTTTGAAGAGTTTGAGTAGGAGAGCTATTAGGTCCTCTTTAATTGTTTGCTAGAATTCACTGGGGAAATAATTTGGTCCTGGCTTTTGTTCTTAGGGAAGATTTTTATTACTCTCCTAGTACCTGTGATTGAAATATTTAAGAAGGCTATTTTATCTTGATTCAGTCTTGGGAAGTATGAGTCTAAAAAGTTGTCCATTCCTTCTTAGTTTGGCTAGTATGTTTGCATAGAGACATCTGTAATAGGATCTTATGATTCTATGTATCTCTGCAGTAGCTGTTGTAATTTCACTTCTTTCATTTCTGATTGTTTATTTGGATTTTCTCTCTTCTTTTCTTCAGAAGCCTAGCTAAGAGCTTGCCAATTTTGTTTATTTTTTTTTCAAAGAACGAGCTGTTGGTTTCAATGATCTTTTGGATTGTCTTTTTGTTTTCTACTCTATTTACTTCTGCTCAAATTTTTATTATTTCATTCCTTCTACCATTTTTTTGGACACTTTTGTTCTTCTTTATGTAGTTCTTCCAGCTGCAGAATAGATTGTTTGAGGTTTTTTTTTTTTAATGTGTGCCTGTATTACTATAAACTTCTTGTATAGTATTGCTTTCAGAGCATCCTCTAGTGTCATATAGCTCTCATTTTCATTAGTGCTGAGTCATTTTTGATTTCTTCTTTGACCCTAGAATTGCTCAGAAACATTTTATTTAGTCTCCACATATTTCAGTTTATTCCAGGATTTTTTTGTGTGGTTAATTTCTAGTTTTATGCTGTTGTAATCTGTGAAGATACTTGATATAATTTCCATTTTCCTATATTTTCTTAGACATGTTTTATGACCCAGTATATGACCTATTCTTGTGAAGGTACCATGTAAACTTGGTAAGTGGGATAGAATGCACTATAAACATTTTAAATCCCTGTGGCCCAACACTTCATTTAAAGCTTTTATTTCTTAATTTTTTTTTATCTGAATGATGTATCTTTTCATGTTGGTGATCTTCAATAGTAATTGCATTTTTGTCAATATGTAGTTTTAGGTCTTTTAATAGTTGCCTATGTATATCTTCTGTGTTAGATGGGTAAGTATCAATAGCAGTTAAACAATAGTTATATCTTCTTGTTGAATTGTTCCCTTAATCATTATATAGTGTCCCTGATAGCCTTTTGTAAGTGAAAGTCTAATTTATCTTATATAAAATGAGCAGTTCCTCCTTTTCTTCATAGATTTTTGACATGAATGACCTAGCTCCAACCTTACATTTTCAGTTTGTTTTTTCTTTGTTTTAAATGGGTCTCATGTACACAAAGAATAGATGGCTGGAACTTTTTAAATTTGTTCATCAGTCTATGTCTTTTAATTGGTAGTTCAGACCAGTCACATTTAAGGTGAATAATGACTTTTTTTTAATTATCAGTCATTTTGATTTCTTTGTTTTGATTTATTTTTGTTGTTTCTTTTATGCATTGTTTTCTCTCTGTTATTTCTGAATGGTTTATCCGAGTGATTCTATCAATACATTTGTTTCTTCATGAAGCTCTATTCTGGATTCCTGGTTAGTGGTTACCATAGGGCTTTTGCTTAAATTACTGGGTCTACACACCTCTTTTATGATCCAGTGTATCTCTCCAGAATTAACTCACAAGTTTTGTCCTATTTGTTTCTCCCCTTTAGTTTTTTTTTTCTTTTTTGTTGTTGATTCATGATATTCTTGCTCATTTCTGGTTTATATTAATATCATCATTTTGCTCAGGATTTTGTGCTTCATTTTTTTCTTTTGTAGAAGAACTTGTTTCAACATTTCTTATAGTTCAGGTCTATGGCAATAAACCCCTTTAGCTTCTGTTTTTCTGGGAAAAAATCTTTATTTCATCTTCATACTTAAATGGTAATTTTTTAGGATAGAGTGTTCTTGGCTGACAGTTCATGTCTTTTAGGATTATGAACACTTCCTCCTACTCTCTTCTTGGCTGGAGAGTGTCTGGGGCAAAATCCAGCAAAGTCTAATTTGGGTGTCTTTGTAAGTTACTTTTTTTTTCCTTGCTTCCTCTAAAAATATTTTCTTTGTCTTCGATTTTTGATAATTTAACAATGAGATGTCTTGGTATGTATCATCTGTTTTTAAAAACTTGGGTGTTTTCTCTGCTTCCTGGCTATGCATACTTAATATATCACTTTGTTTTGGGAAATTCTAGTTATTACTTCTTTGAATAGGATCTCTGCTCCATTCCCTCTCTCCACCTTCTGGAATATCCATTATCCTTATATTTCCTCTTCTGACTGAGTCTAATATTTTCAGAGTGTCTTCATTTTCCCTTGTCTTGTTTTCTTTTTTTTTTCTAATTGGGTGATTAGTACATTTGAGTCTTCTACTTCTGAAATTCTTTCTTCTGCCGGTTTATTTCTATTCAAATTGCTTTCTAAATTCATCTGCATTTCATTTGGAGTTTCTTGTTGTGCTCTTTTATAAGTCTCAATCTCTGGTGAAGAATTCTCTGTGCCCTGCCTATTTGCCTTTGACTGACCTTCCAGTATCTCATTTAGCATTTTTAATGTTGTTGCTTTGAAGTCTTTGTCTGATGGGTTCTCTATTTCTGTATGCTTTATATTTGTCAAAGAACTTCTGTTCTTTTCATTTTGTTTTTCCATCTGTGTTTAGATGTTCCTGGTGTCCTAGATATGTGTGTGTGTTGCCTTATTTGCTTTTTTTTTTTTTTTGCTATGGTTAGGAATCTGGGAATTTAGTTTTATTAGTTTCTTTACTTAGTGTACCTTGACATGAGGTGGGAGCAAGAAGGGCTTTATCTCGGTAGGGAGAATGAATTCGCTAACCTCTGCCTCTTCTCCTTTCTCTCCACAGCAAATTCTGTTCAGTGTTTTGTCTTAACTTCCCATCCTGCCTCCCTGTTGCTCTTTCTCCATAGGGTCTCTGGGTGGGGGAAAATAGCTCTGAACTGTGAGGCTCATGGGTCCTATTGGGATTGGGAGTCAGGAGGCTACTGAGTGTGTGTGTTGTATTATCCAATTATGGACACAAACAATGGCCGTCACTGCCCCACCCCACTGTGGATGGCACCCTCATTCCTGATTCTTCCAGGAACAGGGCAAATCTTATTTTTGAAAATCTGTGCTTCTTTGTCATCTAAAGGACAGATACAGATGTTTGCCTTTGTTTCTTTTGATAAGGATGACTACATATGTAAATAAAAAGCCAGTATCAATGTACTTTTGGTTAGTAACTACTTTTTAAAAAAATGATTTAAAAGTCAAATGCATAAAACAAAAACACAAATATATATTTATATATATAAATACATGACTATTGGCAACAATAACATGGGGGGACAGTTGGGGATGTATAGGAACAGGGTCATTTGTAGGCAATTGAAACTAAATTGGTATTATTCAAACTAAGTTGTTATAAATATAAGATGATGATTTTAATCCTATGGTCACCACTAAGAAAATACAAAAATAAAAAAAAGAAAACATAGAAAAGGAAAGAAGGGACTCAAAATGGTATAAAACAAAAGTTAAATTTAAACATTCCAAAGAGTTAATAAGGGAATTGGGAGACAAAGGCATATGGAAAAGAAAGACCTAAATGGAATAAGCACATTTTTCCTTATCAGTAATCACTTAAATGTAAATTGATTAAACTCTCCAATCAAAAAGACAGAGATTGGTAGATTAGATGACTAAAACATGACTCATTTATATATTATCTATAAGAGGCTCACTTTAAATAAAAAGACACAAAAGGTTGAAGATCTCTGGGAAGGAGATCTGGATGCAAAGATTTGGAAATGTCTAAGATCTCAGGCAACCCTGACATTGGCCCTGTTTTGGCTTCGAGAGCCCGCTGGGAGCATAAGAGTTGGCTGGGGTTTCACTTGTGGTATGCTAAAACCTTATTGAGGTCTCTAAGGTCCTTGGGAATCACTGGGTCCCACCCAGACAGACACGAATCTCCAAGGCGTCTCCTGCACAATAGTGAAAAAGAAGGGAAAGAAGTTGTTGAACACCCTGAAATCAGAATAAGGTGAATGGCCTTGGCCTTGAATGTTGAGGTTGAAGCTGCAGAATTTGAACTCCTGCTTGAATTAGATGAAATGGGGGTGCACTTGGGCAGGATTTCTCTTCCTGTCCTATTCATACCCCCACTCCCCATGAAGAACACTTGGGGCCACTCCCTTGCCTTTGTGCCTTATCTCTTGGAGGTTAGGAGAGGCAGTGAAGCAACACCTATTACTTTGCAGAAAGGCCTCTGAGCATCTTTGAGGATGGGGGAGCACTGGCCCTTCCTTGGAAAAGGTGGGCCACTTGTGCAGGATTTTGAGGGTGTAGGCTGTCTTCAGAGACAGCATCTTTTGAGGTCTGCACCCCACTGTAGGGTAAATGAAGGTTATCAGGTTTTTACACCCTCCCACCATTAACACCAATGACAGACCCCTGTGGTTCTGCACACATGCCTGATGGCAGCACCTGAGGTAGGGTGTGGTCATGTGTAGGTGGGCACACCTAGGTTGAGACTGAGTTTATAAGGGTGGTGTCAGGGGGATGCCAGAGAGACGAAGTTAAAGAGAAGTTCAGCAGAAGGAAGCGGGTAGAGGCACAAGAGACAGGAGAACCCAGAGAGTGAAGATTCGCTGGGAGCTAGGAGACCTGCCAGCCTCCTGGCCCCCTGACCCCGTCACCTGCCATGTACCTGGTCACCTCTGATGCAGAAATATTAATGAAAGCCTGAAAAGCCACCAAGGGCTCCAGGACTCCTCTACCCATCTGCCCAAATCATAGAGAAGCTGCTCCAGTGTCCTCCTGCCTCTACACCCACATTTCAAAATCCTGGGCTTTGCCAAGCAAGGTCCGACAAGTGGTATGGTAGTACTTGTTGAACAGCTAGTTTTCTGAAAAGAAGAGGGAAAATCCCCCCCAGATCTTAGCATTTGTTGATTTGCATAGTATCAATATTCCACCATAATACATTTCAAGCTACAGACATATGTCAGAGAACAAGGAAGACCTAGGTCCACATACTACACAGCCAGGCATTTAAACCTCTCCAACAGGGCCCAAGTCTGTTGCACAGCTGTGTCCACTCCTGCTGCAGAGGATAAGGGCCTCTTTGTATGTTACAAAGAGACCATTTGCCTCTCACTCTTAGCTTACTAATGATCTTCAGATTCTCAGTGTCCCCCTGCAGGGCACTAACAACTTAGCATAACAGCCAACACTGCCAGGCTTGCAGGCCTTGTTCCCCCATCTATTTCAAGCAACTGAATAATTTTACCTATAAGAGTATTGTCCTTCCCTAGCCCTTTCCCAGGTCATCAGCAGTAAAATATTCAGCAGTTAGGCTCATCTTTTAGCCAGGAGCCACCTTTGTCTCACTAGCGCTCAGAATGCTACTTTCATTGCCCATTATGAGGTGAGTGAGTCAGTCTCCAAGCCAATCTTACTGTTTATTTCCATGGACAACTGGTTTATTTCCATTAGTATTAGCTTTGGTTCCCCCAGAAACTGCTGTCAAGATGACTAGATGTCCAACATATTTATTGAAGGGAATGCCTTTGAATTACAAGTAGAAGAGAGACAGGGCAGGTGGAGAGCTGTCAGACCATGATGCAGGTCTGAGCTCTGTGAAGAACAGGAATGGAGAAAATGGGAAGTTTAATGACAGACTACTGTGCATTTCTAGCAAAGTTCCTGCTGGGCTGATTTAGAGCCCACAACCAGGAGCCGCATGGCAGAGGAGTCCTGCATTTCACAGGATGGCATGCTCGAGGCTGCCAGGTGTGGTCAGGTGAGTGGAAGTCACACAGGTGTGGACCTGGCTAGAGTGAATCACACCCACTACAGTTGGAGATCTGTGCCTCACACTGCAAGGTTGTCACGTACAATTTCCTGGAATTTGTATCTAGGAATTCTAGATACAATCTAAATGGAAATTATATCTAACGTCTTATTTCAACTTAAGGAGTTATGGCTTTGTGGTGGACCTCTGTAGCGGCAGGAAGGCGACACAGGGCAGGTTCAGGATGGTTCTTAGCAGATGGGGGGTAAAGGAAGGAGTCTTGGAGCCCTCGGTGTCTTTTATACTTTTTATTGTCAGAGGTGGCCAGGTACATGGCAGGCACTGGGGCCGGGGGGCCAGGAGGCTGGCAGGCCTCCCAGTCCCCAGCGCATCTCACCTACTCAGCTGCTTTCTACTGCTGCTGCTTGCTGTCTTGCTGGTCTTGCTGCTCGTGTTGGTCAGTACTGGCATCCTCATGACACCACCCATATAAGTCTGTGTCCAAACTCAGGTGCACCCACTTGTGCATGCCCACCTAGGCATAAGCGCAGCACTGCAGGTGTCCATCATTATATTAATGGCGGGAGGACAGAAAAGACTGAGATTTTTCCCAGACCCTACAACCTCACATTGTTTCAGTTCATATTTGAGCATGATTGGCTTACCAGTCATTGGTGATGCTGGGTGTAGCGTTAGAGAAATCAGGTCTTCCTACCCTCCCACCACTGTGATGATGGACACCTGCAGTGCTGCGAGCATTCCAGGGTGGGCATGTGCAAGTGGGCACACCTGAGTCTGACACGGGCTTAAATGGGCGGTGTCATGAGGACGCCAGGACCAATAGTAGCAACGTGAGCAGCAAGACCAGCAAGCAGCAGCAGCAGCAGCAGTAGAATGCAGCTGAGTAGGTGAGATGCACTGGGGGCTGGGAGGCCTGCCAGCCTCCTGGCCCCCCGGCCCCAGTGCCTGCCATGTACCTGGCCACCTCTGACAATAAAAAGTATAAAAGCCACCGAGGGCTCCGAGACTCCCCTTCCTTTACCCCCGTCTGCTAAGAACCATCCCGAACCTGCCCAGTGTGCCACCTTCCTGCTGCTACACTGGTGCTGATCCCTGATGGGTGGTAACAGTCTCATCCTTCAAGTGCTGTCATCCTGGACCACAATCTTCCCCACTAGTGACTTCCCACCCCTTGTAGTGCCAGCAGGCACAGGGCAGGTTCCCTATGGATTTGGGCAGAGGATAAAAGAGAGTCCCAGAGTCCTCATTGGACTTTTCAGGCTTTCATGCTCTCCCAGGGAACCAGGTCCACAGGCACGCCAGGCAGCGGAGGCTGGCACGCAAGGAGGCAGACAGGCCACTGAGCCTCCTAGCCCCCCAAGAAACGTCACACTCTTTCTGACATCCTCTCATGGTCTTCCTCTTCTGTAGTCACTTATCTTCTCATAGCCATCACCTGTCTCTGAGTGATGGTGCCCTTATAGCCCTAGGCTCAGGTGACCACACTGCTACTCCAGGCGTCCACAACCAGGCACGAGTGCCCAACACCCATGTTCCCCAGAGCCTCCTGCATTGACACACTCAAGGCCACAGGTCAGAGGCTAGTGGTGCAAAAATTCTGAGGAACTCACTTGCCCTTCACCCACCATCCCAGCCACCATGATGGCCATCTCTACATAGCTCTTGGCATCTGTGAAACCCTATCCTCTCCAAACACTCACTCATTCAAAGGGACATTCCCAGCCTCACATATCTATTCATCAAGCACATTTCACAGTGTTCTGCCTGGTTTGCGCCAGTGTCAATACTATAGCTGCTTCCAGTCTCATCAAGAAAAAAGTCGGGTGGGGAATAATGCATGATTCTTTAGCATCTGCCACCTTTTAGCATCTGTTCTTGACATTGCAGATCTTATTTAATTTTCACAACATTCTCAGAGGCAGGTACAATTGTCCTTATTTTATAGATAGTAAGTGGCAGAGCTGGATATGAAACTGTGTCAGCTGACCTGGGAGCCCATGCCTGGGTAATAGAGACAGCCTGGCAAGGCAGGCAGAGAGATTCATACTCAGGACTGTAGTGAAAAAAGGAACCAAGGGGGATTTTTAGGTAGGGAAGGAATATAATTAAAGTACTATATTTTGGAAATTAGTCTGGTGGGTATGCAGGTAGGATTAAAGGGAGGGAAAATTGAAGTCAGAGAAATCATTTAGAAGGCAAACACAATTATTCAGAGGCTTATATAGGGAGGCAAGTGCAGCAGAGAATAAAGAGAAAGGGGCAGGATTTGGAGACATTTTGAAGGAGAAATTGATGTGAATAACTGGCATACTGAGACAATTGCAAGAATTATCAGAGCCAAAGTTTATTCCAGATTTTGAGACTGGGTGATGGGGAGAAATAATTTGACCTTGAAAGGACTAGGAGAGGGGTGGCTTGCTTGAGGCATTTTGTGCAGTAGGTTGTTAGTAGAGCTTCCAAAGATGCTGTGGGCAGAGAAGGCAGAGGGCCAGAGGCCATGCATTGGGGAGCCTCCTCATTCAAAGGCAGAGGGAGGAAGAGCTGAGATGCCAAGGCCAAACAAAGAGCCACAGGGTGGTTGGCGAAGAACTAGACAGAGAAGGACCAGGGAAGCAAAGTGTATGGTATTGAAATCATGTTATTCCAAAGATCTTCTGTTCACCCAAGTACTTAAAATTAAAGGCAGTATAGATGATGTTCAATTTAGCATGTTTGGCTGAATAATATCATTAATAATAGGCCTTTTTTAAATGGAAATTTTTGCAATTAAGTCAGGGATGTGACATGCCCTATAAAAAGAAAAGACTAGCCATAGTTCCACAACTAAGAGAAAAAGGCCAGTAATTATGGAAGAGTCGAATAGGTCTGCAGACAAATAGTCCTGCTCAGAAAAAGGTGTCTGGAGTCAGGCCATATATTTACTCATCATTCCTGAAAGTATGGATACTTTTAGAACACCATGTCCTCAGCCAGCAACCTTGACTCCGAGTCCTTTCTCTAAAATTACAACTCCAGCAATAGCTACCCCTGAAACGCTGGCTTTGCTCCAGGACCAAGTAAATACCACGTGGTTTCTTTTCTTTGAAAATTGTGATATTTTATTTCTTTTAAAGTCTTGAGACTCACACAGACCCAGCTGGTGTTTAAACTGTCTCTACCACCAGTGTGCAACTTTTACAAGTGTTTAAGAACTCATCAAAGTTAAAAATCAGCTAAACAGATATGTCACATATAGTAGACCTAAAAAATATGAAAAATGAAAACTTTGCAGAACTGGAAGTTGTTCATCAAGCAACCTTACTACATAGTCAAGATGTCTTTGAGCTTCAAAAACGGTGATATTATTGAAGCAGGAATTCGCTAAGTCTGCTGCTTGCTAGAGGGGAGAGTTCCTGGGTGTGCTGCTTGCCCGTAGTACTGGCTATGGCTATCTTGACCCCCTTCCCAAACAATAAAGAAAGTCTATAATGGATGGGGTGACAAACGTCCTCATTGCAGGGTAAATGGAAGTTTTCAGGCTTTTCCACCTTCCCGCCAGCAGCATCCATGACAGACCCCTGCAGTCCTGCACACATGCCTGATGGCGGCTTCTGGAGTAGGGCGTGGGCATGCACTGGTGGGCGCACCTGGGCTGAGACGGGACATATAAGGGCGGTGTCGCGAGATGCCAGTGGCAGAAGGGGGAGCAAAGAAGCAGCAGAGGCAGCAGAAAAGAAGCTCAGCAGAAGCAGCAGTAAGAGCAGAGGCACAAGGAGTGAGCAGAAGGAGCCCAAGGAGTGAGAATCGCCTGAGGGTAGGAGGCCTGCCAGCCTCCTTTACCTGTCTGCAAAACAGAGAACCTGCCCGGTGCCCTCCTGCCACTACACTCATACAAACTGTATAAAACTTTACCACTCCTGCAATTCGGGGGCTCAGACTTTTGGGAGCTATCCCTCTGAGCCCACCATTGTGACAATTAAATTTCCCTCTCTCCACTTCCCTGAGTGCCACCTGATTTCTCTGGAAAATTGCCGTAACATTATGACTTATAATAAGAAAAATATGAGTTTTTGTCCCTATTTTTGGCACATATTCTTAAAACTCTTAGAATTTTGTAATGATAAGGGTGATTTGTGTTAAAATTCTTGGATTTTGTGAGTGGTAAAGCTACCTTAATAGTCTTAACAAACCTCTTTCAACCACACCTGGGTTTCTGTTAATGCGGTGTTTGGGGGAAGCATCTAAGTGGGGTTGTTTGTCAGGGGAATCAACCATGTGATGAGAGGTTGGCATGTTCAGTCCCAGTCCCGTGTCCTCCAGGGAGAAAAGAGAACTGCCTTTGTGTCCATACAGCTGTCCCTGAGTTTATATCCTTTTATAATAGAATGGTAATCTAGTAAGTAAAATGTTTCTCTGAGTTCTGTAACAGCTCTAGAAAATTAATCTAATTGAACCCAGTGAAGTATGTGTGGTGGGGGAGAGGGTATGATTGAAACCTTTGATCTATAGCCAGTCAGTCAGAAGCACAAATAATAACATCTGAAGTGGAGGGAGGAGGGATCAGCCTTAAGGAACTGAGCTCCTAGGACTCCCTGGTGGCACAAAGGGTTAAGTCTCAGCTCTATCAAGCTATCAGCAACCATTGTGGCTTCTTGAGTTGACCCCCCATCAGGGAGGTGACCCACTTGGTGCAGCAGACCTCTCCTCTCTTACCTGCTGCTCCCCTTACTTCACTCAATCTGCCTGTTCTGCCCCCTACTCTGTCGCTGGTGAATCCTCTCACTGCTTCCCCACCTCTGGCCTAGACCTTACCCAGGGCACTGTCTGCAGGAGGTAGTGTCAGAACTGAGTTGAATTGTAAGACACCCACCCCACTTGGTGCTTAAGGATTACTTGATGAGGTGGATACTTCCCCGCTCCCAGTACATTGGAGTTGGGTGCAAAACTTTTTTTTTTAAGATTTATTTTATTTAAGCATACAAGAACTGGGGTACAGGCCAAAGGTGTGGTGGGTGAGAGGATTCACCAGAGACAGAGTAGGGAGCAGAACAGGCAGGTTGACTGAAACACTGCTGAGGGGAGCAGTGGGCATGGCAGGAGAGGTCTGCTGCACCATGTGGTTCACCCCCGGCCAGTGGCAGGGATCGGGATAGGTAGCTGTGGTTTGCTTCATAGGTAGCTGTGGTTTCCTTCCCCGCTGTGCCACAGGGGAGGCCCTGGATGCAAAACTCTTATACTCAAAGGCCAGGCATGTCAACAATCCTATCAATATTTCCTACACTGCATTCTAATGCAAGACATGCAGTTTGGGGTTGTACTTTTATTCTAGTCGTACAGACAATATCTCCCAGCCCACACAGATAGGAAGTATTTAGTTGTATGTGTGTGGCTTTGGGTGACCAGGGGAGGGTGGTGAGGGTATTGGAGACAGGCAGGAAGAAGACAAATACAACAGGGAGAATTGAGGACAGCATGATGACTATAACAGGGTAGGTTGTCACACATGACCTCTGCTCCCCTGATAGGAATCACTACAGAGGGCACACCTGGTGTTCACTGGGCACTTAGGTTAAAGAATCACTCTTGGTGATGAACATATACGATAGATATACACGCTAGTTTATAATGCTGTTCTGAAACCTATATGTTATAAGCCATGTATATTATAACCAATGTTATAACTTCAATGCATTGTTTATAAAATACATATATTTACACTGAAAACACAACTGAACCACAAAGACAAAAGATATCATAATCCTGTCATCACTAAAGTAGATTAATCAGTCAATTTGTGAAAAATTAATCACTTAGATTATTTGCTATATTTTTCCTGACAAGAAACAGTATATTTGAGAAAGCTATTCACATGCATGATTAACATTTTCCAAAATTATCTTGAGACCACATAAGGAGAAGGTGGTCACTTCACTTCACATTTTGAATTAGCTTATTGTACCCCCACTAATGTCGGATAAATGAAATTTAACTATTATACAATTACCCTCTGTGTATAATGCACCACTCTGGGTAATTTGAAATAGATGAAAACCGAAGTTTTTGAACCTTGATGTGACGGTTTCTTTGTAAATTAAGTATGAAATATGTATTAATAAACCAATCATGCTTGTAAGGTGAATTCTGAGTACATGAAATCAAAATTTCTCATTGATTTACATATTAAATCCAAATACTAAAACATTTTAAAGGTGGAATAAGCAATACCCTCCTCAGTATTGGCAGCCAGGTAGTTGGCCCGAGAGCACTTTGGGGGCCCTGGGTCCAGGCTGAAGCTGGTGAAAAGATGCTGGTGTGACCTTGAACACCGCTGCCAAGCTTCTCAAAATCGTGGTTTACTCGTCTAGGAGTGGCTCACCTGGGTGGAGGCTTTATTCATTTCAGAAATATTCCTAGATCTCCCACTAAGTCTCCAGATCGCGACCCTACATGTTTTGACAAGTCCTAAGGCTTAATTGGTTATCTAAGACCCTCAAAATGAACCTGAACTCTGGGGATGAATAAAAGTCTGCAATGTGTTCAAGAGAAATGACCCGGTTGTTTTAAGTGCAAAACGCTAAATATTACAAATTCACTCTTGGCTTAAAACTTCGAAGGAAGAACTGCGTTTCATTTCCCTGCGCAGCGAGCGCTGTCCCGAGCCCGGGTCCAGTGCTGCCTCAGCACCACCTACTGGCCCCTTAGGGAACCGTCCGGCCAGCCCGGCCCGGCGCTGCTGTACCTCCCTGCCCGCTTCTTCACACACGACCTGTTCCCAGTTGGTGGAACAGCGCTGGGAGTTAGAAAGAAGCCATTGTGCTGTAGAAAACTCGGTGGAACACGAGGCCTGCAGGGTTAACTCAGCTTCCCAGCTGGCAGGACCTCACGGAAGAAGAGCAATGGGATCGTTTTAAGGGTTACATGGTAGGAATCATTATTTTGATGTGAGTATAGTGGCTAGCATAGGTGACACTGCTAAGATCACATAACCTAGACGTGAAACTTCAACCTTGGACTCCATCTCTGTCTTATATTGTGGTGAATCCTCTACTGATGCCAATAGAGGTGGCCAAGGCACCAGCCACACTTCTCCACCCCCCACCCCACCGTGGCAGAGAACCTGGTGTTGGCAGATGTCAGTGGATTTGATCCTAAATGAGGGATCAAACTTGCCTCTGGCTCTTGAGGCCCTTCTTAGCACGTGACCAGGCTGGGTATTATTGGCTTAGTGATTTTTCTATCAACATTGTATCTGTTTTGAATTTGAAGAGAAAATGAAATGTTTGTTCTGAGAGAAAGAAAAATTAAGTATGTTGTGCCGCCTGGGTTCCTTCACGAAGGAAAGCCTGAGACAAAGACCTGCATGGGGGTGTTTTATTTCATGGGAGCCTGTGCAGGATTAGGGTTGTAGGACTAAGGGTGGAGGGGAAGGAGGGGAAGCTAAAAAGAAGGTGCTTTCCAGCTGGCCTGCACTGAGGACTGCTGGTGGGCTGTCCAGCCCCACTGTCCAGAAGAGTCATGTGAAGCTGCCTCAGAACTTTCTCCTGCAGGGACTAGGGGTTGGCCCCACCTTTACCTCCAGAATTCTGGGTTGTGCAGGTGCAAATACAGAGTGGGTTTTTCAGGGCATCTTCCATCACAGCCTCTGGCAGGCCCCAGGCAGGGGGTAAAAGGTGTGTGCACAGGTGAGATCACACCTACAGAGAAGTGACCTTGAAGTACTGCGAAGTAGGGGAGCCCGGTTCTAGTGTGATGCTGTTTGGGGTAAGTAAGTATTAAGGAAAAAATGTTTTTTACCTGTCATAGAAGATTTATAGCTACCAACTAAGTTATTAAAACATTAATTGATTGGGTAGGTGGAAATGTGGAAGCCTTGCTGAAGCTGGGAATGAGGTTGGGTGCTCTTCCAGTCTTTATAATCTATAAAAGGGTACCTCCAGGAACCTTTGAAGATGAAAGGTGCATTACCAGACGGCCTGCAGTAGTCTTGCTGTGACTAATATTATATTTAGAAATCCATTCTTGAAAAGAAATCCATGCATGAATGGTTCCTAAAACAGTTATTATTTATTTGGCTAATTATGTCTAACTAGGTAACTAAAATGCATAAGGATCTAAAGAGCATTTTACCACAGAGGGATTAATTGAATAATTAATAGCTTTCCCATTTAGCATGAATAATTAAGTAAAGGAAGTTTAGGCTGAATTCCAATACAAGGAAAGACCTCTAGACCCACACCAATGGCATATGAAAAGCAATATTCATTACAGTGGAATCACAGGACACCCATAATGCGCACATTCTCTCTGAGCTTGTCAGAACACAAGTGTTCACCCTGTGCCGTAATCACTGGCTTTTTCAACATTGTCATATAAGGATACTTTTGTGGTCTGCTCATTTCTTGTCCAGGAAGATGAGGCATGTTATTTGAGGAGCAGATCAACTACTTCATTGTTATGGCAGCCTTTGGCATAAAGGGTCAACCTTACTGGCTTATTTATACACATTTATGCATGTTTCTAGAAATTAGCACACATTTGCATGACTTTGCATACAAATAGGACATTTTAAATGCAAAATGCACTTGGATTTTTCTATAGTGAGTATTATGCCATTAGTGCACAAGTTCCTTTTCATAGCTTAGTGCCTAGAACTTCTACAAGGAAGCTTCCTTTATGTTGTAATAATGGGGTTCCTGGACTTCAACATCTGCTGTTAATCTGTGAGTTTTTCTTAAAGCCCCAGGGCTGTTTCTCCCTCCTTAAGCACTTTTTCCTGTAATGACTATTTAAGGTCTACAGGTAACAAAAGTTTCCAGTGGATTGAATTACAAGGCAAGTGCTTTGACTAAAATCCAAATTAAAATCATAGTTTCTCCTCTGATCACCCGTAAAGGTATAATTAAAATAGTTCCTTGATTAGAAGATCAACATCTTCCAAAAATTTTAAATCAAGATGCATCTGAGTTTTGACGTGAATATTTAATATCATATTGTCTAGTGAGTTTTGCAATCAGTTCTACCATACAATCAAGGAAATCCCTCATTAAAGCAGAGAAACTTAGCACACAGACCACTATTTCAGGAAGCACAAGGAACTATGAATTTTAAGGCAGTGCCTCTCAGTTTTATTCCCCTCCATCACACCTGTAAGATGGGACTATGATTTTAGGTGTAGTGGAAATTTTAGAAGATCCCTAGGTTGAGTGCTGCTCTTTCTGTAACAGGGTCCTCCCAGGAAAGGGGGAAGTTCCAGAATCCTGATTCTGCCCTAAGTGGGTGGAGCTAAGGAGGGAAAAGTAGATTCTTCAGAGAAGGGAGAAGGAAGAAAGAAAGGAAGGAAGCAGGGTGGAAAGCAACAAAGAGGCTTGGAGGAGGCATGTGAAGCAGAGCCACATGTGAAGAACCTGCGCTTGCTTCTTAGTCTTAAATTGGTTGAAACAGATGTGAGTGAGAAACCCATAAGGAGGTTAGCAATGGCAGCTTTCATCTTAATTTTAATTTTGCTCTTTTCCTCCCAAATTTGTCTAACTCTTTCTGACCCTTTTCTATGGGTCTCTACTAAAAGGTCCTTTGGACGTGTGGCAGGCTTTTGGGCCTCGCTTTGGGCAAATCCTATTTAACTAAACTTTTACCCTCAAGGAGATGGGTAACTTTAAAGGCTTAACTTAATAACTATGTTCTTTATCCTTTCTATATTATACCCTAATTGTATTAAAGTTCCTTTCCATTAAAAGTTTTATATGTTTGTCTTAATGCGGCGGATGGAAAAACCCATTCAAAAAGGGCAGGTTTAGGGGTTCTAGGGTGCTCCTCTTCCTACCCTGTAACATTTCTTCTCCCTCCCTCTCACACTTAAACTGCTTAAACCCAGGACTGGCTCTGGCTCCTGAGGGTTAAACATTACAAAGTCTGATCAAACTGCAGCACCTTCCCCAGGCCTGGTATTGCCGTCCCTATTTTAGATTTTCCTTAGCAAAAGTCAGCATCTGCCAGGTTGGGCGCTTCACTTCCTTATTGCAATCTCCCTTTCTGAAGTAAAGGCCCCTCAGGCTGGGAATCGTTGTTTTGTTCACTGGTAAACCCAAAGCGAGCTATGCTGTTCTAGGCATTTGGTAGGCTCACTGAACATTGGTGAATGAATAACCCTTTGCATGGATTACCATTCTAATGAGAAAGGTAAGTGAACAGAGCGAAAACAGCAAGTATTACAGATTGTAACAAATGCTGCTTGATGACAAAGTAAGTAATTAGGGAGACCCCTGGGGAGAGTCTTCTGAGAGAGGTGGTGAGCTCCAGACCCAAGAGTGAAAGTGTCAGGATTCCTTTACCTGGTAGAGTCCTTACTGAGAGGGAGGCCTGGAGCAGAAGAGGTGTGGGTATTATGGAGGAGGAGGATGAATAGAGAGGTCATTCCTGGGGAGAGGGGAAGGAGATGGCTGGGAGGAAGATGAGAATCAGCTCCTGCTCAGCCCTGGAGGTCACAAGAAAGAGTTTGGATTTTACTTTTGAAGCAGTGGGAAATCATTGAAGGATTTTTAAGTTACTCTATGAGCTACATGATCTGAAACGTTTTGATTCTTCCTCCAGGGCAAGCGTGCACATTATTAGCACTTAAGAATCTCTGGTCTGAGCAGAATCTGCTACCCATCTCACTAATCCTTAAGTATAATGATTCCTCCTTTTCCTCCTTTATGATTTCAAAGAGAGAAAACCTTAGCAACATCTCCCTGGCCTTAGCAACAACCCCTATACGACTGTATAGCTCTAGGCTCTGTGATTTCACATCGTATCAAAACCCAGTCTACTGCCTGGGAAAGGGGCTGCCTTCCTTACTGAAAGATCAATCTTTCTCTTTCTGTCTCCATCCCTGCCCCCCTTCCCTTTGCTAAGTGACTACTCTAGAGCTATTAGAATATGAAAAAACAGTTTGAATTTGCATTGCTACTTTCTGCATTGTCTGCTTTTTCTAGAAGCTTACTGACCCCTGTAAAACAGGTTGCACCTTCTTAGGCAGTCTTTATATGAAACAAATTCCACCCCTTTTCTGTCCCCAAAAAGAATGTTTGTTCATTTCTTCCTTACTTTAGCGATCATCTTTTAGGAGAACTCACTGGCCCCCATCCTCCATCTGTTGAAGACTGCACTGTTGAGAAGTCCCTCAGCATCTCCCTAGCAATGGTGCAAATCACTGCAACCTGTCAGATTGCCTTGACATGAGTTTCCCCAGAGAGGTTTCTGAGAAGACCACGACATCCTACGAGAACAATCTTTAGGGCAAGATTTTCTGAAGGTATACTGGGTTTGTGTCACCTTGTAATAGAATTAGGGCTCAGTCCTGCTAGTGACAAACTTTAACCCATCATAGTAACTTGAAGCCAATGACCAGTAATGATGACGAAGTTATTATTTTTATGTCTAAAAGTCTCTTTTCCTGGATGTTCTGGAGATGATATGAAAAGTTGTCTCCACCTCCAGTGGGAAATGACCTTCTCCAATGTGAACAGGGAAAAATGAGTTGATTATATAGGTGAACATTTTGGTCATTCATGTTATAGAAAATCATTAAAGTCAGGGAGAGCAATATATTGCCAGAAGTCAAATTTCTAATGGCAGCTGTGCTTCTGAATAATGCTCAATTATACAAATTGAAACGTCCTCATTATGCTTTTCAAATGAAAGGAAGTCTGTTTTCTGAACTTCAGTGGTTGCTTCTATTGCTACAGATAGACCTCTGTGGAGGGCACACCACTTACATGCAGCACCTTGGGTTAGAAGTTCCAGTGTGCCATGAACGGGGCTTCCTGAGCCGGAGACTTACTGGGCACTAGGGGTGGAGCCGAGTGGCCAGATGAACTATATAACATGGAAGGCAAATGGACCTGCTCTTTTTCTTTTTCTTTTTTTTTCCCTGCTTAGACTTGGTGCAAGTCTAGTATTGGCATTGTGGGGAAGGAAATTTGAAGGAGACACAGAAGGAGATAAGTGGAGGAGAGATATTTAGAGACACATGAAGAAGATATTTGGAAGAAACATGTGGGCAAGAGACATATGGGGAGGACCACTACAGGTCCTTGGCAGAAACTATGGCAGCTGTTATCTTAGTTTCATGTTGGAATATGTGTTATAGTTTTCATTCTCTCTTTCTTCCCTCCCCGCTCTCCGGGACTTGCCTAATCCCTTTCTTGTGGTCCTTTGCCAGAAGGTAGCAGACTTGTAGCAAACTTTGAGGCCTCAGTGGCCCCACTTTGGGCTGAGCCTGTTTGGTTGGGCATTCACCCATGAGGGAGTGGGTAATTTTTGTAGATTTATTAGGAATATTTCTGTATACTAATTCTATGAAGACACTTTCACAGCAAGGGTGTACTTCCTTTGGTTGTGCAGATGGCCAAATCTCTTTCAGAGTGTGCACCCTTTAAGAGTTTGGGGTCCCTGAGTGCCCATTGTTTGTGCACTAACAGAATAACTGTGTATATTTATATAGACCTGCATATCAGTGGCCGACCTGCCCATCCTGCAAACTCTCACTGTGTTGTTTTTGATTGATCCCAGGACAAGTGCTTATCTTAGAAAAAGAGATTCCACTTACTTCTAGAAGAATCACAGGGATTGAGATCACAAATGGGTTTCAAAGTAGAAGGGAAGTGCTCTTAACAAAATGCGGCTAGGGAGCCAAGAGAATCATTATCTTATATTCCTCTGGGTTCTTACAGACAGACAGACAAACTATTTCTTTTCTAAGGAAAAGAAATAAGGAGATTAGGTCTTCTAGGGAAGAGGATTTTACTGAGAGAAATTTACCTATGATTTTCTTTTTTCTACATATGAATTTCAAAAGCAATTTCCATGACTATTTCAATGATATAAAGCTCTGTGTCAAATATATTTTGGGATGGTAGATTTTTGCTCTCCTATAAGACCAACCCAAAATTGTTTTAAGTTGACACAAAATTTAAAAAATAGATATATACTATACAGTGCAGCATCCAAATATTAATTTATACAATTGCTGAAGCTCTCATTTTTATTGATTGCTATTACATGGCCAGGCAATCTAGGTGTAATGTATATGCATATTAATTTAACTTTATACTTTTTCTATTAGATCTTCTTTGGATACATTATTTAGTAACACGGACATTTTTCCATTCTCCAAATATTCTAGATTGCAATCTATTTGACCTGAAAACTTCATTGATTAAAAATATCATGTGACTAGAAAAAGGAAAAGAGATAATTTAACATAGAGTTAGTTCTGTCTTTCTCCTTTATTGCAAGCAACTGAATGATTAACCAATATTACAAACTGCTAACGGATTCAGACTCCTTCTTGGCATTGCTATAAGGAATTTTTCCCAAAGAAATACACTCAGTACCAGCAATTATAAGACTGTGCCTACACTGTGGTCCAAATGTTTGTGTCCCTTCAAAATCATGTTGAAAACCTAATGCGTGGTTTGATGATAGAGGTGGGGCCTGTGGGAGGTGAATAGCTCACCAGAGCAGAGCCTCATGATGGCATTAGTGCCCTAACTCATGAGATACTGGAGGGATCTCTTGTCAGGTTAGAGGAAAAAGACAGCCATGGGTGAAGTGGTTCCTTGCCAAACACTGAATCTGTGGATCATGAACTTTTTTGACCTCCAGAACTATGAAAAATAAATGTTTGTGTGTATATGCCAGTCAGTCTGTGGTGAATTTTTTGTGACTTATTTAGTATGAATGGACTAAGACATCTTCCTTAGGAGAAACTTCACAATTCATCGGCCATGATATATTTTCCTTGATCTGCCTCAAGGACAAGGATGAAGAACTCATATTTTGAAACAAATCTGCCACTATCAGTTTGTTGCTTGCCATTAATCACCAATCACCTTAGTGTTAATGAGCAGACGCAGGGGTCCCCTGTGCCTTCCAGCTTACATCTTTAAAGGGATTCTGTTATTCACCACCTGAACACAAAGCATATACTTGGTGTTAAAGAATTTTAACAGAATGATTGTACACATAGAGAGAAGAGAGAAAGGGTAATGGTTTCTCAATAAAATATCCAGATACCCATCTTTCATGGGTAAATGCCCAGACCAACAGGGTTGACTCAAAGCAGTGCCACTGTGGTCCAAAAACTTATTACAAGTTTAAAGCACTTTGAGGAGAGGAACTATAGAAAAGGGGCAAAAGAGGCAAGGCAAGTCTGAGAAGAAAGGAGCAAAATCAGGGACCTCCCGGTGGTGCAAGGGCTTAAGTCGCAGCACTATGAAGCTTTCCACAGCCACTGCAGCACAAATTCAATCCCTAGCCAGGGAGGTGATCCACACGGTACAGCAGACTTCTCCTGCCTAGCCCGCTGCTCCCCTCGGCAGTGTATTTCAGTGGATCTGCCTGTTCTGTTCCCCACTCTGTCTCTGGTGAATCCTCTTACCCCCTGCACCTCTTGCCTGCACCCCAGCTCTTGTATGCATAAATAAATAAATCTTAAAAGAAAAGGCTCAAAATCAAAGTACAAATCAAGGTAATGGCTGCCATTGTCAGCCTCCCCACCTGTCTCTCACCTCATGTCCCTCCCAAGTGTTTCTACATGTGTTAACTTCATGTGTCTCCTTCCATGTCCCCAAAAATCCCCCAGGTCCCTGGTGCAAGTCCCAAGCGGAGAAGGAAGCAGGCCTTCTTCACATGTCCCTGTGCTCCATGTGTCTCCCTCCCACATCTCTTCCAAGTCTCTCTATCTTTACCTGGCTGCCCAGTTCTGCCCTCATGTGGTGGACAGGAAACCTGGAACTCCCCTTTTCATGGAGATTCCTCTGTTACATTTGGATATTTTATCTCTTTGTTTCAGTTTCCCCAGATGTAAAATGGGAGTTATTAACAGTATCTACTTCCAGGAACTAGGAGGCTTGATTGAACTAACACAACTAACATAACTCATTGTAATACCTCACACATAGAAAATGATCAATAAATAATAATTATTCATTTTTACAATGAATATGCTAGTAAGCAATGAAGAGGCGACAGGGCATTCATGATATAGTGGTAGGCAAGGTTATGAGCCAAAGATGTGATTTCTAAATTTGCTTTTCTTTTTAAGAGCCTTCTGATCTTGGACAGAATACCCTACATTGAGCCTCCATTTTTAAAATGGAGATAAGTGTATCTCTTCTACCTTTAGTATAGGTTAACTTTTAATCCATAAAGAATGTTTGTGTATGTATTTTATTATACTTGCAGTTTTATCTCTTAGGATTATAGTTATTTTATAATATAAGCAGTTACATCTGTTAGGATTTTGAGTAAGAGTAACCTCCACAGTAACTACTTGCATGTGAGGAAAATTCATTTCTTTCTAGTGTAAAAGATGTTGCAAATAATCACCCTCAAGTCTGATAGAGCATCTCCACGGCACCAGAAACTTGGAGACCACAGCAACAGAAATATCGGTACCATTATGTACAGGGAATGGCCCTTGCTCTTCTGGGCCAAAATGTATGAAAGCCCCACAGGACACATCTACTTATATCTTATTTTTGAAAAGAAGGGTTGGACAAAATTAGGTGGCAATATACCTAACTAAATATTAGATCCTTTAATAAAAAAAGAGGAAGAGGCAATAGATGTACAGTATTGTAGATAACTGGCAATCTGCCCCAGCAGCTGTATGGTGTCAATGTTCTGTTTATAATTATTTCTAGCAGAGTGAGTTTACATTGTCTTTTCCTTCCTCCCCCTCCTCCTTTTCATTTTCTTCCTCTTTCTCCTCTTCTTCTTCCTCCACCATCTCCTCCCTTTTCATTTAAAAAACATCATATAGGTGGCCTCTTTGGTGGCCTAGAAATTAAGTCACAGTACTGTCACCACTATGAAAGCACCGGCCAGGGAGCTGACCCACATGGCACAGCAGACCTTTCCTGTCTCACCTGCTGTTCCCTTCAGCAGTGTATTTTAGTAGATCTGTGTGTTCTGCTCCCCACTCTGTTTATGGTGAATCTCCCGGCCCCTGCATCTCTGGCCTACACGCCAGTTCTTCCACACTAAAGAAAAAAAATATATTATACAGTATTATTAGCCTGTCAGTTTAGGGTTGTAACATAAGCTGTAATCTGTAGTTTTAAATCTTTTCCTTGTTGGGAAATATTTAACTCTCTTGTTATCAAAATCACTATTTTATTAGAATTATCTTTTGAAAAAAGTTAAACCATATGGTAAAAATCCCAAATTCCACCTGATAATTAAAAAAAAACTCATGGTATTGGTCACAACAAGAAGTGGGAGAATGGGATTAATCAAAGCAAAATGCTCAAGGTTCCTGGCAAAACAACTTAAAACATTATTCCTCTCAATGCTTCACTGACATTGACTCTGTGCCTTTAAGACAACACACACAGCAACTCAGAGTTCACACACCATCTCTTTGTTTTCGTAAATATACTATTATGTTTCTTTTAAGAAAGGGCAAGAACCTTGAAGGGTTAAAGAAAAATGACACAAAAAACAGTAAAACAAAAAGTTGTTTATCAAATGGTGGTGTTGGCATTCTGTGAATATTCTCAATGCTTGAGCACTGTACACGTAATGATTAAGATGGTAAATTTTGTGTTACATGCTATTTTATCACATTTAATTTTTTCTTAATTTCTTATCAAAATGTAATTATAATAAAAAAGCCTGTGTTGGATATATTTCATGATCTTCCTGCATTTCTATTGAATCAATTAATCTATTGAATCTATTGATTCAAATGCAATCAAGTCATACAAATACTGTGTTTGTGTATGTGTTTGTGTTTGTGTATGAGTATATTTATACTCTTAGTACTGAAAGGATTTCATCTAATACCATGTAACAAGTAACCAAAAATATACCATACCCAGAAGATGAATATGTGAAATTAAATATGAAGGGTTTCAAATGACCTCAAAACTGAGCTTCATTTGACTTGCTAATCAGATCAGGATGTAAGTCAAACTTTTAAAGGCTTACTGTCTTCTTCGAAGTGTCCTACATCTTTATAAAAGGATCTCTTCAGTCACATTTGTAGGTCTTCTAGACAACCAGTTTTCATGCAAATGAAAGCAGTGTGGGAAAGCACATCACTGAAGACATATGCACTTAATGTTATTGGTCCTCTTTTAACGTCATACACAAATGGGCACAGTCACATATGTGCTTCTTATCCCCCATGACAAATTCCAAGGACGAATTACTTTGTTCTCAAAAAAAGCTAGACTCTGTTCTTGTAATTGTAGTTTATAGTTGTTGTAATAGTGACACAAAATAAAATAGGAGACAGATGGAAATTAAAATGCCTAATCCTTGAGCTACAATATACCCATCTTATATTCCAAGGTTATGCACATAGAAATGTAAACTTCATAGGCAAATTGTGTGTACTAAATATAAAAACTACTGCCAGAAAAGCAAGCTATGTCTCACCCCTGTGACCCACTGATGATAAGAATAGCTTTATGCCAATGAAATTTTGACAGTGTTTAAATCCTTGGAGTTTTACAAAGAAATTTATTTGTGCAGTCTAAAAATTTGTCAAATCATAGTTGAACATGGAATGCCATAAGGAATAGTAAACAGAGCAAATATGTCATATTTTGCTTGAAATTGTTGTTCTTAGAATGAGATTTTACAGAGAGCAGCCCCAAACAAAGATAACTAACACTATCTGCTGGTATTAGTAGAATTCTCAGTGATAGCTTTGTTTTGTTTTACTTTTTATGGATTTTTTTCAATGACAAATTGTTTGTAATAATAATCTAATGCTCTGAATTATGATGACACAAAAATATATATGGTAAGTAGGCTATTAAACTTTAAGTGGGAAAACTAAATAAAAGCTAATTTGGCTTTGTATCTTTTACTTTGCCAGGGACACACATAATTAGATGCTTCCCCCATCTTAATATAATAATGATGACTCTGCAGTGACCTTGAAGCCTCTTACGATGAGAGATTTGTATCTTGCTACTCAAGGAACACCTTTCTTTTCCACCTGGTCAAATAATTTTTACAAGCTAATAACTGAGTGAAATAAAATCACTCACTCAAGATTTTAATTTATCTTTAAACTGCTATCTCTGTGTTCATGTGGGTTCTATGTGGAAAATAATTCTGAACAGAGAAAATTGTTGACCCCAATATGTCCAAAAATCACATCACCTAAACTTATTTTACAGTTGAACTACATTAAGAGGGGGACCTTACAGATAAACTCTTTGTAAAAGAACAATCACCTTGTCTCCTGGGGTTGTGTGAAGACACATGCAGTGAGGACGCGGGGCTGTGGGGTCCTCAGTGTTTCCTGGCCTTTGTTAATATTACTAAAGACGGTATGGAACCGAACTTTTTGCAAAGAATGACTACATCTTCTGCTTAAAATACAGGCATACATGCTTGTGTTGATGAGTGGGTAAGAGTGAAGGAACTTTGAATCAAACACTAAATGAAAATTGAAACTGACAGGGGTAAAAGCCCAGCAGGGAATTCGACTTTTGTGTTGAGGGCAAAGTAAGTGCTTTCATTTTCTTCCTTGGTTGGTGTGTGTGTGTGTGTGTGTGTGTGTGTGTGTTGCTTTTTGCTCTTTTGTGGAGGCTATTAGTATAGAAGTCCAAGTTGAGGACCTATCCTGGGGGAAAGATGGAAGCGTATAAGAATAATTTAATTATTTCCTGCCTAAATCTGCCACCCTAAAGGACCAAATCTTTCTTATGAAAGTAACATATTTTACCTTTCCTCTCCCAGTACCCAGGAAAAAAAAAATACCTATCTCAAGTCTTGCTACTTAGTCTATGAAAGGAAAATATCTTTCCAACCCCATGTTTTATAATCGAAAACTGGATCCCACAAGTTTTCAGCTTGAAAACATACTGAATTCATATAAACAATTGGTTTCTATCAACACACCTCAAACCAAGAGCTTGAATTAAAGTGACTCAAATTCAGTTGACCCAAAATGGAGAAGGAACTCACAAAATTGGCAAATGCAAATGAGACTTGCAGAGGGGGCTACTTTTAACCCAGTATTCAAAAACTTCCATAAAGTTCTGAAAACTATAAGCTCACATTTTAATATAACCTCTCTCTCTCTCTCTCTCTCTCTCTCTCTCTCTCTCTCTCTCTCTCTCTCACCATCAAGTCCTTAATCATCTATGTATTNCTATAATCTCACATTTTAATATAACCTCTCTCTCTCTCTCTCTCTCTCTCTCTCTCTCTCTCTCTCTCTCTCTCTCACCATCAAGTCCTTAATCATCTATGTATTTCTGTCAGTCATCTATCAATCTGTATATATCTATCTGTCTGAAAATAAAGACATTGAGGAAGTCATAGAAATCAATACAATAAAGTATACAAGGATTTCCGGTATTAAAGTGAAAAGGTATAGAATATTAAACACCCATTTAGTAGGATAAAATGAAAATAAGGTTTAAAAGGTGTAAGAGGTTCATGGAATTTTCTCTGTCTATCTGAATTGATACTTCAGATTCCAATTCAACACCCCAGGTTCATTCTAGAATTCTCACTTTTCTCATTTGTAGTTCTTTTCTCTGACAGTGAGAAAACTGGTTCTCAATATCCACATTTTATTTATTTACTGTCTTTATCCTAGTGTATGGCTAAAATAGCCACAAAATCTCTAACTCACACCCTTGTGAAAAACAGATTTACTATCTTGAGTTTAAGAGTTGGGTACAACTCTTACAGTAAGCTTACAGCATGTTACCAAGATAACAGTCTCCAAAGCGATTAACTTAGTTATTTTCCCTGCTCTTATCAGTATAGTTGTCAGCTCAACTGTTTGTTTGTATTCCACCTAATTCCCACTACAGTCTGGTGGACTTAATTTATTTATTTTGGGGGGAGGTATATGTAACACTGTTATGAATGTATGTCATCAACAAGGCAAGATTGACTGTTGCACCATTTTATTCACCATTGTGCTCAGATTTAAGTGACAAGCCCAGAAAAGTTGATATAACAAGGTCAGAAAAAGCAATAAAATTTATAAGAATTGTAGAAAAAAGAAAACATGCTAATTATTTGAAAGGATATTATGTTTACATAGCAAGCTCAAAAGATACAACTTTATAATTACTAAAAGGTCAACAGGATTATTGACAAAAGTTCAATATAAAGCCTTAATGACAAACATGAAGTATAATAAAATAATATTTTTAAATCATCAAATTATAAACTATATCTAAAATAAAGTTAACAAAAGATATGAAAATACTTTATAAAAACCATGACTCAACCATGTTAAAGCACATCAAAGTAAATGGAGCTATTTTCCATGTTCATAAACTCTAGGCCTATATATTGGTATTTTAAAAGCACAGTTCTTCCTACTATAATATACAGATGCAGCCTAACAAATGCATTCTACTAAAAATTTTTAATAGTTGTTTTATTTTGGAAGGGCAAATTTCTTTTGCTGGAACTTGATATAATCTAAAATAAACAATAAACAAAATTACAAAAACATTACTGAAAGAGAATAAGGTAAGGAATTTGCTTTGCTAAATATCAATACTTAATACAAATCTGTAACAATTAAGATTCAGTGGTATTTGCAGAGGAAAAATAATTAAATGGAACAAAAGAGCAAGCATGCATGTACACGTGAAAATTTGAATTATGGCAAAGCTGGCTTTGCAAATCCATAGGAAAAGAATGGATTTTCAGTAAATGGGGCAGTGTCAAGTGATTATCCATATGGAAACAATGAAATTGAATCTTATTTTTCATCAGAAAAAAGTGACTCTAGGTAGATTAAAAATTTCAATGTGAAAGACAAAACCATAAATTCAGAGAAGATATGAAAGAGACCCCTTTAATAAACTCAGAGGGAGAAAATAATCCTAAAATAGATAAATTATCAATATTTTAAAGGAAAATGTAACATTTGAATACATTAAAATTAAGAACTGTTTATTATGACATTAAAAGAAAATAAAAAAGATAAGTGAAAAAAGAAAGTAGATGCAATATATATTACATCAAGGGTTAATTAATATGATGTTTATAGGGCCTCCCTGGTGGCGCAGTGTTAAGCAAACCGCAGCCACTGCAGCACGAGTTCGATCCCTGCCTCCGGCCAGGAAGGGGACCCACATGGCGCAGCAGACCTCTCCTGCCTCGCCTGCTGTTCCCCTCAGCAGTGTGTTTCAGTCAGTCTGCCTGTTCTGCTCCCTGCTCTGTCTCTGTTGAATCCTCTCACCACCCTGGACTCTAGCCTGTACCCCAGCTCTTGTATGCATAAATAAATAAATCTTTTAAAAAATGATTTTTATATAAAGAATCCCTACACTCTTCTGTCCCACCAAAGACAAATAACCAGAAAAATAGACCCAAATATGAACTAACATTTCATAGAAGAGGAAGAGACCATCAACCACCTTGGCAATCAGGGAAATAAAAAGGAAAGTAATGAGGCCCTATTTCACACCATTCCATTGTCAAAAAAAAAAAAAAAAAGACAAACCTCAATAATATAATGTCCAAGTTTTGAGCATGATATCCAGGCAGTAGAATCTTCATATACTGCTTGTAGGAGTGTGAGTTGGTACATACAATCTGAGAAACAATTTATTATTAGGTGTTAAGTTGAAAATGTGCTTACCTCGACTAATACCTAAACCAAACAAAGACAGTACAAAAAAAGAGAACTACAGACCAATTTCCCTAATGAACACAGATGCAAAAATCCTCAACAAAATTTTAGC
>JAGFMF010011493.1:3762690-3774482 GCA_019455555.1 Galemys pyrenaicus
TGATGGTGCACGGGTGAAATGGTGGTGGGTACCCCCTGGGGACTACAAATGATGTCAAATATAACTAATAAAAAAGAAAAAAAAGAAAAAAAAAAAAGAAAATAAAAAAAAAAAAAAGAAAATGTGCTTACCTCGGACCAGGCCAGTCCAGTCCTAAATATAACTCTTAGACAAACTTTTGTACATGTACATTGAGCGATATGTGCAATGAAATATATAGCAAAAAAATTGGCAGCATTCTAAATTATGGACAAGAATATCTATAAATGAATATCATTTAACAGCAAAAAACAGTGGAGTATACACACATAGATTTGATCTGTTTCCATAAAGTGCAAAAATGTCACTACTACAGAATAGATTGTTCAGGGATGACTCACATATGGAAAGAGATACAGATAAATAAAGGAGAAATTCACATGAAATTCATGTGAGTGAGTATTTCTAAAGAGGCGGGGAGGAACTGGTATTAAAAGAGTTTCTAAATCAAAGGTAAGTTTCTATTAGATTCTATTCCTTTTTTCCCCTTTTTAAATGCTTCTCTTTTTCTGTTTGGTTAGCTTTTTGTGTTCTTAAAGCTTCTATTTATTAACCAGGTGTGAGATATGTAAGTATGTATTGCCCTATTAGTCTGTATACCTTACACACATTACAGATTTATTGATCTTTACTTGAAATTTAATATTTTTAAAAATCCATTTGCCAAAAATTACATATAGTAAATAGCAGTGTCCTCTACTTTGTGGTTCTGTTTTCTGTGGTTTTGTTTTCCATGGTTTCAGTTACCTGAGTCAATCTCAGTTTGAAAATACTGTGTACTAAAAAGGTATTTTCTAGAGGAAGACCACATTCACATACTCTCACTAGTGTGCTGTTATAGTTGTTCCATTACAAGTTTTTGTTCATCTCTTATAGTGTATCATTTAAAAATTAACCTTTATTATGGTATATATGTATAGGAAAAACTAGTACCTTTAAGGTTCATTATTATCCTAGTTTCAGGCAACTGGTGGGGGTCCTGGGTGGGGGGACCCCGTGATATTGCTTGAGTCAACGCATTCACACGAGTGCATACATGGGAACAGGTGGAAGGCTGTCCGCAGCTGACAACAGGACCTAGTTCTGAGGAGAGAGACTGCTGTGGTAGCCAGGGGTGAAGGCAAATTTGAAGATAGAACTGTTCTGCTTTGGAATTTTCTACTATGGGGTAATATATTTTTATATTAATTATATAATTAAAATAGATTTTAGGGCCTTCGTGGTGGTGCAAGGGGTCAAGCACCGTACTATGAAGCATCTGCAGCCACTCCAGCACCAGTTTGATCCCCGGCCACAGAGGGGACCCACATGGCGCAGCAGACCTCTCCTGCCTCACCCACCGCTCCCCTCAGCAGTGTATCTCAGTCATCTGCCTGTTCTGCTCCCCACTCTGTCTCTGGTGACTCCTCTCACCCCCCCACACCTCTGGCCTGTTCCCCAGTTCTTGTAGACATAATAAAATACATCTTTAAAAAATAAAATAAAATAGATTTTATAAATTTGAAGAGAAGACATGAAGAGAGAATTTGAAAGAAAGGAAGGAAGAAAAGAAGGTAGGAGGGTGAAAGGGAGGAAGAAAGGAAAGAGGACACCAAAAAGAAAACCAGGTCCGTGAACGCTCAGAGCCGGGCTACTGAAGGGAGGAGAAGCTGTGGAGAGAGCTGCCCCCACCTCCAGATGGAGATCTGCAGATCTGCCCAGACCTCCCAAGGGAGGAAGCTCCACTGGCCTCCTGAAGCTCTGACATTCTCAGCTTCTCACTGAGGGGCGTGGGGGCAGGATTTGAGTGACTCAGATGCTGGTGAGTCAGCTTATCCTGAAAAGGAAAAAAACCTGCATCTAGGGTCTCAGTTGAGCCGCTTTTTTTTTTTTTTTTTAAATTTCAAGGTGTTTCTTTAAAAAAATATCCTATAAACTAAGGTTTTTTTTTTTTAAAAAANGGGTCTCAGTTGGGCCGCTTTTTTTTTTTTTTTTTAAATTTCAAGGTGTTTCTTTAAAAAAATATCCTATAAACTAAGGTTTTTTTTTTTTAAAAAAGTGGAAACTGCAACTTCTATTATTAATTATTCATGATGTGTTTTTTTTTTCCCAGAGCACTGAGTTCTTTAAAAAATGAATTCTGTTTTTGTAAGAGATGAGGTTAAAATTTAATCTAATATTTTCCTGTGATAACACTTCACTTCTTGCTGAACATTAAGTTCTTTCTCTTTTTGACTCCTTTTCTTGGCTGGCAAACATTTTCCTCCAAGACACTATCAAATTCACAAATGAGATGATGTTTAAAGATACTAAAAAATGCAATAAAATAATCCAGTCATTCATTGTCTCTCGCCAAGTACAGTTTTGGTTTCAAGGTAGGAGCGACATTAATAAAGGCACATAGCTAACCTGTAACAAAAACACTTAAATAAACAGCTGCAAAGAGGCAGAGAAAATGCACTGACCTTTCCCAAGCTATTTGTAAATGCAATATGATTTAGGACATGCAGATCTGTAACCACAATAGTGAGTTTTTAACCTTGAGGACTGTCTGTCCTACGAGTTCTGTTCCATTTGGCTGACTTTACGACAGTGATTGGAAGGCCAAGAAAAAGTCATCATTATCTCATTGTTTGGAACAGTCAGTCACATCTGTTATGAAATGACAACAATGCCTACATTACAACTTCTGCTTTTAAGCTTCATAAGTCATAAATTATCTGGGCTTTACAAATGAAGTAATGTACAGTAGACACTATAGGGTGAAAGAGGAAGAGAAGGAAGAAAGGGAGGGGCCAAAAGGATGATTATTGACAAAGAACATCTTCTGATTAAGTTAAAACTTAAGTTTAGATTTTAAAATAGAAAATGATTTGTGTTTACTGATACATCTTTATAAAACATGACACAGAAACTTTTTAAGGTCCCTATGCCTCTCCAACCTGGGTTTCATATTGGAGTCAAAATAGAAGAATTAGTGTGGAGAAATCTGCCTCATCATTGTTTACCACGGCAGCTCCACGGGCTCTTTGCTTGGCTCACTCATTCATTCGCTAGATTAAATGTTGTTGAGCATGTACCACATAATGTTACTGTGGGAGGCACTATGTATATAATGGAGAAAGGTCCAGCTCAATGCCCCAGCCCAGTGTCTAGAATGTTTCTCTCCTTGCTATTTCACCTCTTTTCTCTTTTCCAGGCTCATAGCATCTTTTTCTTAAAAAAAAAAAAAAAAAAGATTTTCTTATTTATGCATATAAGAGCTGGGGTACTGGCCAGAGGCGAAGCAGCTGAGATGATTCACCAGAGACTGAGTGGGGAGCAGAACAGGCAGATGACTGAAATACACTGCTGAGGGGAGCAGCGGGCAAGGCAGGAGAGGTCTGCTGTGCCATGTGGGTTCCTCCTTGGCCGGGGATTGAACTCAAGCTGCTGTGCAGCGGCTGCTTCACAGTACAGCACTCGACCTGCTGTGCCACCAGGGAGGCCCTCATACCATCTTTCCCCAAGACATTATCAAATGTTACTTCTTCACCACTCTTGATCTGTATTCTAGCCCCCACCCGCATTTATCCATCCTCCCAACTGTGGGCTCTTTCATCTCTGAAGCCTGATAGCTTAACAAGGGATCACATATCATGATATTGATTCCACCATGGTTCACAGCAGCACCCAAGTTACTGTTGCCTGAGAAATATTTTAGGGACATTAGCATAGGAGGTTTGGGGGCATGCACAGATGAGAGATAGATATTCAGTTCTGATTCCATGTTGACAGAGGTCTTCCTCCAGGGCCAGGCAGAGAGCGCAGGGACTCTGAAGGAGCATGGTCCAGACGGAACAGCGAACAGCTGATGGGTCTCAACCTTGCTCAGTGGAGCAGCAGACCCATCATGCAGCCACATCTGGGCTACAAAGCCAGAGCTGAACCCTGCTGTGGTCAGCCCTGAATGTGCTGATGTGAGATGCAGTCATCCCAATGTCTGAATATCACAGATGAGGACACATGTGGCCTGGCTGTACCCTGGAGAAGGACTTTCACTGATGTCAGTGACAGTGGCCTGGAGACGTACTCCAGCATGTCCTCTGTGACTCCCTGTGGATGGGGTGCGAGGTTCTCATCACAGCATAGTTGATACAGGCGACTGAAAAAATGCTAAGCCAGGTAGACAGTTGTGTATAAACATGTATGTGTGTTTGTCTCTGCCATTGTGTTTCTCTGATGTAAAAATCCTTATGGGACATGGTAAGTAAACAAACATGTAGTAGGTTTCATAAACTTTTATGAATTCTTTGTGTTCTAGTTATATAGAACAGCTCAAAAAAAATCCTTATCCTCACTATCCTCAGTATAAAATAGAGAAATTGCAAATAAGCAGTCTTTTTATGCAGCTTGGTTATGATTCAACAGTTCGAAATGTCCTTATTTCAAACTGGTCTGAGGGAGGTCTGGATAAAATCAAAACTTTTGGGAGACGAGTGACATACACTAAACAACTTCTGAAGCTCATTGTTTATCTTTTTCCATTTTAGATCTCCCATGCGTAGCCTTTTCTAGACTGTCTAGAATCAAATTGATTATTTTTTTCCTTCAGGGAGACTCTGTGAGCGTGGTTCTTGCTGGTAATGGCCACCTCAGAGAGCAGGGGGCCTGCTGACAGGCAGGAGGCTGTGCAGAGACAGCTAGATGGGACTTATTAACACAGCGCCCTTCGACATGGCTGGAGGTGAGTCTTGAACTTTGTACCAGAAAATGTCTTACAATCTCAAGTGTTGAGAAAAATCAATCAGACTCCAATTTAAGAAATTATCACATAAAGAAATCCCTTTATCCAAAGAATAATTGAAGCAATCTTCTTTCCTTATCTTATTTTCATTCCTAGCACCCATACGTAGAGATGGAATGGTTGGGGGTGAGGGAGCTTTTATTAGCTCTAAACAAAGATCATTTTTCAGTCAATATCTTATGTGTCCTATTGTTATGGCAACCATTTTCTAAACCAGAAGATGAGACATGTAGTGGAGGAATGAAATTTTAAAAACTGAAACTATCTGGAAAAGAATTTAGGTAATATGGTTCTTCATTTTGGATCCCCTCAGAGACAGACTATGAGACAAAGATTTGGGTTCAGATAATCTATTTGGAGGTGAAGCTAAGAAACACTGATAGGCAGATAGAGAGGTGAGATTAGGAAGGAAAGGAAGACCATAAAATCCTTCAGGCCTAGAAGGCAGCATAGAGCATGGACAAGAATTATCCCAGCTAAGGGGCAAAAAGTGGGGTCCTTCTCTACCAGCTGCTCGTTGTCATTGGCTAAGGGCTGCCTTCAGAAATTTATTTCTGCAGCACTTTTGACTTGCCCTGTGAGAGAATCAAGAGGCAAAAGAACCCCTCCCTGCACTCAGATGAAAACCCCTCAGACATTGTGCAGGTGTTTGAAGTTAAACAGTTATGCCAAGTAATGGTAAGCGGCAAGGGTATAGCCAAGACATTGACCTTGGAGTTACCGACTGTTACTTCACACGCAATGCATCACTGACCAGATGATGAGACTGTGCTTCATGGGGACTTTCCTTTCCCCTCACTCACCGCACATAACCCCAGCCCCTCGACTGTGCCTGACACTTAGAAGCTCAAGCCCAGTTGTCGATAGATGCATGTTTGAAGTCAACTTTTATAAATACGTTGTGATGACTCCATTGTTTCCTCAATTCCTCCCTTTTTCCTTTTTTCATGTGCCACAGTGTCTCACTTTAGGCCTGCCAACTGCTACCCGGGTGAGTATATTTCAAAGATTTCCAGGTCTCCAGACCTTCTCATTCTGTAATGGTTGTAGATGCATACACAGATGGCAGCACTTACTTCTTCAGGCTCTCCTGAATCTGGTGCAACCATAGGATCTGACCATCCTTGGACCAAGACAGATAGCATCTCTCACACCGATGTTCAGGGCATGCTGTACAGCTGTTTGTGGGTATTGCCTTGTAGGAGCCTTTACTGGGGACTGACTATGGGCCACACAATGTTCCAGGGACACACTATTGCAGCATTTAACCTGTGAGGGTGCACTGGCATTTCTGCTTATGGGCTCCGAGAATGGAGCCCCTCAGTGCTAACCAATTGTATGGAAGGGGTTAAGGAGACATTGGTCTCCACAGGGTTTGAAGATGTGTAGTCCTGAGATATTGTGCTTGTTCAGCACAGTCCTTTTTGTATTTAATGATCTGGCAAGACATAGCAGCTTCAGTTTACCATGATACTCCCCCTCAACAGTGGATGGAAGCCCAGCACTTCAGTCAAGGCGTCATCTAGTCTAACCATAAGGTGGTTGGGGTTTGCTCCTTCTGAAGTACAGATTTCAACAGTGAATGTCCACTGCAGTCCATGGAGGGATGGGTGGTGTCTAAGCTTGCTCTCTCTCACACCATGAACACCCTCTCTTTGAGGAGAGTAAAGTTGGGGAAAACCTAGAGGATGGGTGGGAAAGGACCATACGAGGGGAGAAGAACCCTCTAGCTCATCTTCTAGACCAACCCATCACACTAGGCCTCTTATTTCTCCTGGTTCTTGTAACTTGCATCCTTCCTCCCACTATTCTCATCCAACCTTATCCCACATATGCCCAATCTTACCTCACAAAGCCTACTCTATTCCTTTACCCCTAAAATTCTTTTCTCTATCCCAGAAATGATTGTCTATGTAGAAATGTATATTATTATTTTATTTTTATTTATCAAAATTTTTATTGAAGTAGCATTGACGTATAACATTATATAGATTTTAGATATGTGTCACTATAAATCAACATCTGTGCATAGCCCAATAAATTCTCCATGAAATGTCTGATTTCCTCCTTTACCATACCAATTGACCCCATTTTTTCTGTTTTAAATCCCCAGGAGTCTTCTTTCTATTCCTGTTTCTACCCTGATCTTTTCTCTGAAGAGCAGGTCTCAGTCACAAGAAGAATACATGAGAGACATTTCTTTTTCTATGACTCACAGAAGGGGTAAGAGTCTGCTTGGGCTCTATCTGCTTTGGAGACTCAGGAATGGGACACCTCAAGGACTGTGTACCCCAGAGGTGGGACACGGGAACCCGTGGGACCGTCTTTTCTGGGGAATAAGACTTACAGTTGTAGCTTCACGTCAGAGCCTTCATTCACATCTCTAAACTCAAAAATGGTTGTGAAGGTCATGGTGGGGGCAGTGGCAGTAACGGAGATTAAGTCTATTTGGATTTTGTCTGTTTTTAGCGGAGCTGGATGTGAAGAACGGTAAGTGATTAAAATAGGGGATACAGAGTTCTTAGATGAAAATACTATGTAAACATTATCTGAAAGTATTAGATCCTAAGTGAGGGTGTTTTATACCCTGCATCATAAGGAAGAGTTTACTCAACACTTGAAACTTTCTAAACAGCTCTTCCAAAAATGCTAAAGCAGCGTTTCCTTTGGAGGGGCACATAAACCCCAGGATGGTATCATTAGAGAACTGAGGATGTTGAAACATAACCCCCAAGGACCAGTAAGACTACGCCACATAATTAGGGAAAATAACCCAAGTGGCATACACTGGTGCCTGAACAAATTACCCAGAAATTGACTGCCTTTACTGCAAACTAATTTAATCTCCTCAGAATTTAGCCTTCTTAGCAAAACTGCCCTTCCCTAGAGGAGAAAAAGTGAATTAAACAGCAGTTTCCACTAGGTACATCAGCCTACCCAATTCAGGAAAACGTCCACAGACTGAACATCAGGAATAAGGGGATCCATTTTGCATATTTAGCGAAGAACTTAACTGCTTCTGTTGGCTCCCCTGAAGCAACCTTCGCGGCAGTCAGATTTATAGCAGTGGTTACCGCCGATAAAAATGACAACCGACTACAGGCAGCCAGCCAGCCCCCTTTGACAAGCTGAGGCCCGATCTTCAGACACTCGCAATATCTTCCAGAGTTTGCTCTGCTCTGCCCGCCCTCCCAGCGCTGTGTAAATGGTCACCAGAAGTGCTGCAGACCCTAGTGCTACCTGTACCCCTGGAGGCAATATCTGCCTTTGTTTTCGTTGGGAATATAAAATATTTGGAATTAACATTATGCCTTTTCACATTCTCCTCCCATAAAGTGACACAACATCATGAAGTGGGGGAAGCCTCTGAGTTGTGGATGCTCATGATAAATACCTCAAAAAGTGTCCCCCAATGTGTCAAAACCAGCTGAAAAGCAATCAAGAGGATTGCTTTCAGAGCACATCTGCCTCGCTTTCTTATTTACTTTTAAAAAAGAAACAATTAATAACCACTATTAATTTTTTGAAGATAGAAGCAGTAGGTCACCGAATCATGTGTTTTCTTCAATGTCACTTCATAATATCATTTATGACAAAGAAACAATCCTGGCTAATGTTAAATGAAGTGATGTTATTTGGGAACCTGATTTGTTACATGTAGTTTCACTTAAAGTCTGTTTCCAAGAACCTCTTAATGATGTTAGGACTTACGAGTGAGGGCTTAATAGAGTTGCTTTCAATTTTTAAAAAGTGTTTTATATGGTTAACAAACATATTAAACAAAATTCACCATCTTTACCATTTTTAAGTGCACAGACAGGAGTTAGTTCTCCAAGTTTGTTCCTCTTTCTCAAAATTGTTTTGACTATTCAGGGCACCTTTCATTTTCATGTGAATTTTGGGGTGACTTTTATTTCCTCAAAAAACTGAACATTGACAGAGGCTATATTTAATCTTTAGGTCATTTTGGATGGTTTGGACATCTTGGCAATATTAAATATTCCAAAATGACTTAAGAAAATCTTTTCACTCATTTGTGTCTTCTTCAATTTGTCTCAGTAATTTTTATAATTTTCAGTGTATAGATTTTCACTCCCTTGGTTATACTTATAATTAAGTATTTTACTCTTTTTAATTTATTATTGCAAATGGAATTGTTTATCTATATCCCTTTAGGATTGTTTGTGGTTAGTGTATAAAAGCACAACTAATTTTTGTGGGTTGAGTTTGTATCCTGTATCTTTGCTGAATTCATGTATTAATCCTAACAGATTTCTTGTATGTGTGGAATTTTTAGGCATTTCTGTAAATAAGATACTATCATCTGCAAGTAGAAATAAATTTATTTCTTCTTTTTCAAATTTGGATGGCTTTCACTTATAGTTCTTCTCTAATTGTCCTGGTGAGGACTTTTAATACTTTGCTGAATAGAGGTGGTAAGAATGTGCATCCTTGTCTTGTTTCTGACCTCAGAGGAAAACCTTTCAGTCTTTCACTTTTGCATAGGATGTGAGCGGTGAGCTTTATTATGTCGAAGAAATTTCCTTCTCATCCCTATTTGTCATATGTTTATCAAGGAAGAATGTTGAATCTGGTCAAATGCTTTTTCTGTATTAATTAAAACAATCTGTGTTTCCTCCCTTAATTCTGTGAATATGATATATCACAACTGATTTTTATAAACTCCATCATCCTTGAATTCCAAGAATAAAACCCAGGTGAACATGGTGTAAAAGTCTTATAAATGTGCTATTGAATTTGAATTGCTAGTATTATGTTAAGGACTTTTCCATGAATATTTATAAGGAATAGAGGCCTGTGGTTTTCTTTTAGCAGTTTTGTGTAGCTTTTTTTTTTTTAAAGATTTATTTATTTATGCATACAAGCACTGGGGTACAGACCAGAGGTGTGGGGGGGTGAGAGGATTCACCACAGAGAGCAGGGAGCAGAACAGGCAGATCAACTGAAGTACACTGCTGAGGGGAGCAGCAGGCGAGGCAGGAGAGATCTGCTGCGCCATGTGGGTCCCCTCCCTGGCCGGCAGCAGGGATCAAACTCATGCTGCAGTGGCTGCGATTTGCTTCATAGTGCATTGCTTAACCCACTGCGCCACCAGGGAGGCCCTTGTGTAGCTTTGATATCAAGAAAACAAAAGAAATGGGGAAGTATCTAGGGTAAATAAGGTCAGGAGAATTTTTTTTTAAAAAAGTAATAATGGAAAGTTTATGATAATGGAAAGATTTGGTACAGAAAGAAAAACTGATGATACAGGAGATAATATATTAAGGAAAAGTTTTCATGAAACAATACTTATCCTTATGACAAACCAGACAATCTATTCTGATATGTCTTTTCCTTTCCAATCTACTTTTATTTTATTTGGTTATATGCTGACAAAGTCATACTAAAGTGATTTAACAATTTGAGTTTTGAAAAAAGCTCTGTATCTTACCATCTTGCCTAATTTAAGCTCCATCCTCTTGCTTAAAATTATCTTTTTGTGACAATACTTAACATGGGGAAGCTTTTTCTCAGAAAAGTCAGGTGAGAACAATGTATAGATAACTAAGATACCCAATATTTTGCTTTACAGACGGACTTGAGAACAGTCTAAAAATCAGTAGCCTAAGTGTGACTACTCAAATAAGTCTTTTCAATCCATTCAAGTGTACTAGTCCTTTCATTTAGTCCATCTGTCCAAAGTCAGCAATATACAAAGGTATAAGCTAATCTAACAAAACAAGAAAATAAGAACTGGTTAAATATTCATTTTTCTGGTAATACAAGTGTTTTTTTTTTTTTTTTCAGCTCTGATGTTTGTTTTCATTCTCCTAACATGAATATTTAGCATTTTAACACACTAAGTGGTATTTTTCAATTAGTGTTTGGATGATGTTTCTATTGTAAGCATGAGTTTTTCTTAATTTCCTATGTGTGGCAATACAATTTTTAAGAAATATAGAATCATGCGCACGTGAGGCTATAAGGTAATAGATGCTGTGAACAAATCCAAAAATATTTTGAAGTACATCCCACACATGCACAGATAGTGACTAGCACATTTTTGTATATGCACACACACCTCAAATGAATTATTTCATAGCCATAGCCTGGCACATATACTGGAGGCATCAACAAATATTTGCTAAATGAATTAACGAATGAAAAAATGAATAGATTAATAAACAAATGGATGGATGAATGAGTGAAGGTTACTGAACTTATAAATGTTTGACTTTGACTTTTCAGCTTAAGCTTTCTTCCTCCCCTCCACCCCATAACTATTTAGAGAAAAGGGTTTTCATTTATCTCAAATGGAAGTATGATGTGAATATACACTATAAATATTATCCTGAACCTTAAAAATAGTGTCTTTAAGATGATAATGCTACTTTGCTACCATTCTTCTTAGTCCCAAACTATCTTGTATCTTGTATTCTTGGTTTGTGATAAGAGCATTGTGCATGAATTCTTAGAGAAGAAATGAAACATTATTATTTAAATGAAGTTGAACTTAGAAATGCAAAGATGTTAAATTTTGAGTAAACTAGGTTCTTCAAACTTGTCTCAACACTGTCATTTTTGGTCTCATTTTTCACCATGTTGAGATCGCAAGATGATATTGTTTCAGAACAGAAAACTAAGTACACAAATGAGCACCCAACACTTTTACTTCCCTGAGAATACAAAGCTGTTAGAGGCTCGATGAGATGTGTAGATTAGATTTCTATTCTATGTTTGTAGGGGACTTGGGCTGATGCCGCTGATCTAATACTATTGATTTGTATACTATTGGTTTATATTGGCAAAATACCTTCACAACTAGGTTAGTGCTTGACTGATAACTGGGACTCCAGTTCAGCCTAGCCAGTTGATAGATTCAAAAACTGGGCCTCCCCTGGTGGCGCAGTGGGTTAAGCAACGCACTGCGAAGCAAATCGCGGCCACTGCAGCACGAGTTCGATCCCTGCTGCCGGCCAGGGGGGGG